>PVIW01004368.1:0-134889 GCA_004026585.1 Noctilio leporinus
CCCGTAATGGGTGAGATCATATGATATTTGTCCTTCACTGACTGGCTTATTTCACTAAGCATAATACTCTCCAGTTCCATCCATGTTGTTGCAAAGGGTACAAGTTCCTTCTTTCTTTCTGCTACATAGAATTCCATTGTGTAAATGTACCAAAGTTTTTTGATCCAATCATCCACTGATGGGCACTTAGGCTGTTTCCGAACAACATTTTTAATATCAAATATTAATTTCCTATCCCCCAAAACCCAAGACCATCTTTGCTGCAGCCCTAGTGGCATGTTTCATCAGCCCAGTGATTGGCCCAGCCAGCTAGTTTATGTTATTAATCCCAATGATATCCAATGAGGACAAAAGGAGCTAACATTCAAAGTGCTAATCAGAGTGGTATCTGCTTACAACAGGAAAGGAGATAAAATGTAATTTTACACAGAAATGGACACTTTCCATGAAGTTAGTATCTGTGGTCACTTTGTCAGGACTTAGGGCCAAGTGCCTTACTGGCCATTGATAGGAGTGTCAGTGAGGTTGAGGGTGGTGTGTGTATTATAGAAAAGACAACTAATATTAAATACATTACATTTGCAAGTATAAAACCCTGGTTCTTAAGCTTTGTAGTTCAGCTTATAAATCTTATTATTTTACTTATCAGCCTAGTTTTTAGCAAGTACTTGTTAAAAACTTCTGAATGATGTTTGTTCCATTCATGACTTAGTCAATTAAAAGCCTTCTAATATTTTGTATAGTATTTATATTCTTCATTAATTTTATTTCTGCCAGAGGTCCTTAATTATCTACCTTAAAGAAGTCTTTCAAAGAATCTAATCTTTATAAATACCAAAATATAAATATTACATAAATAAGTAGACTTCAGATTCTTCTAAATATTTTGAAGTGGAAAATTAATACAATAAGGACTTAAAATTATAAATCTTAATGAAGTATTCAATGGCACATTTTAAATTGGCATTATAAGTTATACTCTAAAAATAGTTCAAATGTTTAAAATCATGACTATTATATAAACTACCACATTTTCATATATTCTTTTTTTCTTTTTTAAAGATTTTATTATTTTCAGAGAGGCAGAGAGGGAGGGAGACATCAATGTAAGATTGTCTTTCACCTTCTCCAGCTACGGACCTGGCTGGAGACCTGGCTGGAGACCTGGCTTGCAGTCTGGTTTGTGTGTCCTGGCTGGGGAATCGAACCAGTGACCTTTGAGTTCCCAGGCCACTGCCTTATCCACTGTGCCACCAGCCAGGGCTCATATGCTCTTTAACACACAAATTTTAATACAATGGTTCTGATTCCTTTAAACATTTTTATAGCTTAAATCTTACTCTTAGCAGAATAAAGTTGTGTGCTCACCCGGCTACTGTAGACTCAGAGGTTCCTGCCGGGTTTAAGCTGGGAGCAGCAGACCCCCAGGGTGCTTCTTCTAGCTCCACAACTCTATATTCCTTCCTTTCCTATTGCTGCTACAACACAGGACCTCAAACCAAATATGATGTTTTGGTTCTGGGTGCCAGCCATCTAAAATGGACCAGCAGGGCTATGTTCCCACTGGAGGTTCTAGGGGAGCATCTGTCTCCGCACAATTTCTAGCTTCCAGAGGTGGCTACTTTTCCTGGCTAGTGGCCCCTTCCCCTGTCTTCGAAGCCAGTAGGGTAGCATCTTCCAATCTCACTCTCACTCTCCGACCTTTGCTTTCATCATCATGTCAATTTCTTCTGACTTTGACTCACTTGCTCCTTTTTATAAGGACCTGTGTGATTTCACTAGACCCACCAGATAACCCAGGATAAAATCTTTACATTAGAGCCTTAATTTAATGTAAGGTAACATATCCATAGGTTTTGGAGATTGGGGTGTGGACATATTCAGAGGTCACCGCTCTGTCTACTACATCTTTTCCACACATTTAAGGACCAGATATATTAGCCAGATGCTAATTTGAACAATCATATATGATTGTTCAAATCCCTAATAGGCCACACATGACCCTTAACTTCGAAAGGAGGATGTTTCAATAGCCCATGTTCCTAGATAAAACTTTCATATATTGCCTTTTTTTTTTTTTTTTTTTTTTTCCAACTGCATTCCAAAGCCTGCAACAGTTAGACTACTTGACTGGGTTTTGCACCTTGTTCTTACATATAAGTATCTTCCTTTCTTGGTTCAAAGACTTTGAACTTGACAAGAATTATGTTTTTACATATACTTCCTAGGACACAGAATTCCTATAGTACTGGCATGATGGTTTCTCATGCTTGATGTCTCTGACCTACCATCAAGACTTATAGGGCCTCTCTTAACTTTTGTCTTTTTGGACATTATTCATTATTAAGTACAGACACTGGCTTAGATATATACTTGGTAAGGGTGCTTTCTTCATTCTTTCTTGATAAGCCAGCATACTTCTTCACTGCTTCATGTTCACCTTCATAATACTACTGAACATGTGCACATCTGGGAGCCTTCTGAGGCCCAGCACAGCAAGAGACTGTGGAGGGATCCTGTGTGGTCGCTGGACACACCCCAGGTTTCCCCAATCAGTAACTCTAGGGTGGTTCCTGAGAATCTGCCTTTTGAATGGCTTTCCAAGTGAGACCCACCTTCCTGAGGCTGCTTTTTCCCTCACAGCAGTGAACCTCTTGGCTGTGGCAGGTCCAATTATCCTGTCAATCTAGCACTTAGCCTGTGCTCATGGTGGATATGTAGTCAGTACCCACAGCTTCTGGAGCAATATGGAATGGTTTGTCTTCACTCCCCCACTCCCTAGCTGTGTAGCCTTGGCCATGACTCTCAGTTCCTGGATTCACCTTCTTTTTGAGTGAAATGAGGAATGATAATAACAACCATGTCGCATGGTTGCTGTGAAGGTGCAGTGTGTTAATACATTTAGTCTTTAGAACACTGCCTGGCATGTAGTAAGTACTCTCAGCTGTTAGAATATACATGTAATATATGAGTAAATGCATGTATAAACTATGCTTTAATTTGGAAAAGCCTACTGTGGGGAAAGTATGAAAGCTTTAGCCCAGCTTTTCCATCAACTCCATGTCCTAGAAGTAAGAAAACTAAGATTCACATATGAGCCCTCCTCAGATTCCATTTGCTCACAAAATACCGTAGTCCACTCTCTTTTCCAAAATAAGAATGAAAGTGAATCGAGCATGATGTCAGGACTAGAAGGGACCTGAAAGGGTATGTACGACAACATTAATAACTTCATCACCAGAATAATAAAAGCTGTATTTACCGACCATTTACTATGCGTGATGGTTAATTTTGTGTCACCTTGGCCAGGCCATAGTACTCAGGTTCTAGTCAAATACTAACCTAAATGTTGCTGTGAAGGTGTCTGTTAGGTACGATTAACATTTAAATCAGTAGACTTTGAGTAAAGCGATTACCCTCCACACTGCAAGTGGGCCTCGTGCAATCAATTCAAGGCCTTAAGGAAAAAGATTTGAGTCCTCTGAGAAAGAAGGAATTCTGCCTCCAGATGCCTTCAGACAATGACATCAACTCTTCCCTGGTCTTCCAGTCTGCCAGCCTACTCTACAAACTTCAGACTTGCCAACCTCCACAATTATGTGAGCCATAAACTAAGTCTCTCCCTTAAATAAATCTGCCTAGATGGTTAGATAGTATAATATTATGTCTTCTATATCTATATATAATACATCCTATATACCAATATCTATGTTTATACTTATGTCTACATCTATATATCTATAACTATGTGTATGTATATATATATATATGTGTATGTCTGCATATACTTATATATGTATATATATATGTGTGTGTGTGTGTGTATACTTTTGTTTATATCTATATATACCTAATATCTGTAGATAGATATCTCCTATTGGTTCTATCTGGAGAAGCCTAATTAATACACTATGTGACAGGCCACAGCCAATCCAGAGGGTGCCATTCATTCTGAGCCCTAAATGATTTGCATGTGCCCTCTTTGGGACCCTCATGACAGCTGTTGAAGGAAACCACTATTTTATTTTTATTTCCATTTTAAAATGAAGAAGCTGAGGGTCAAGAGAGTCTGACAGCTAGACTCCTAAGCTCAGGGTTGTCACCACTCAGTATAGGTGAGATGCCAAGCAGCTGTGCCCAGAACATTAGACTTATTAAAGGGCAATCCTGAGACTAAAGCCAGCATCTCCCCTCTCCTGACACACTGACTTTCCACACCAGCAAGCTTTGACAGAAAAAAGAGAAAATTAGAAACTCAATGCATGTGGGCAAGTGGACAAAAATAAATTCTCAACTGTGTTTAGGGCTGGGCAGTCAAGAGCTACAGGCCCCTGAGAAGTCACGAAGAAGTCCCTTTCCTATTACTTAGAATTTCTCTTTGAGGCACAACTTTTAATTTGACTGAGAAGCCTCTAGAAATACCTTCCTCAGTGTCCCTGAGCAGCCAGCATGTTCCAACCTGGAAAGGCTGGGCAAGAGGTTCTGCACTCATTTGCACCCCCTTGATCTTGGGCCTGGAATAAAAACTCATTGTCCAAGGAAAGAACCAAGCTTTCCATTCAATAGATGTCTGGTGCAGCTTTTGAGAAGCCGTGTTTTGTCTGAAGGAAGGTTTGTTTTCCATATCCCCCCAGGTATTAGTCCATTTAGGAAGTAAAGTGTTAAAAGCAATTGCTTGACCAGTTTGAGCTAACCCCTGCTTCTTGCACAATTTACAAAATATTTTCTTTGTAGTTGTCCTTGAAGCCCAAGTGGGACTAATGGCTTTAACTACCAGCCTACATGTTTCAAAGTGATTTCCACATCAGGAAGCCATTGTCGGCTTTCCCAAAGGCTTAATTGGTATAGGATGTGAGCAATTCTGAGAGGCCAGGCTTCTGTTCCAGGCCCATTTCTTCTATCAGATAAGAGCTGATTTTCAGCAACAATTTCCATTTCTGTCTCCTTGTGCGTGCTAAATCATTTATGGCTCCAATTTTCTATGCAATAAAAGGTTTCCTTGGTAATAGAAAAGCATTTTAATCATCCCTAGCACCCAAGAAACAAAGTTTGCTTTGTGGTCACAAAGACCCAAGTGCTCTGTGTTGGCAAAAACTCATGGATGGACAACATGAGAAACAGTCTTTGCAAATCTGTGATGGTTACTGAAGTCGTTTCTAAAATCTGCATTAGTACCCCACTTCTCTAGAGCCCAGTTTCCTCATTTGTAAATCAGAGTTCAAACAACACCTATCTCACATGGTAATTGAAGGATTAAATGACATGTTGTGCGTAGGGCTTTTGGAACAGAGAGGGCGCACACGGTAAATGAAGTTAATGTTCATCATCCTCCCTTCCCTCTCACCATCCACATCAACATCATCATCATCCTTCCCATTGTCAATATCTTTTAGTAAGATTATCTTTTTAGAACTGACATGAACCCAGAAGATATAAAGAAAAATTACCAATTTCACCACATAAAAATACAAAACTTATATATGAAAAAGAAACAAGCTAAATCATAACAAGGTCTAAAGATAAACTAGGAGGAAAATATTTGCCAGGTTGAGGCATTAGGTTCTGCAACAAAGATGAGCAACCCATAAAAAAATGTTTACTGGAAAAAAATTTTCTTTTTAAGGATTTTATTTATTACTTTTTAGAGGGAGGGGGAAGGAGAGAGGCAGAGAAGAAGAGAGACATCAATGTGTGGTTGCCTTTCACCTGCCTCCAGCTACAGACCTGGCTGGAGACCTGCCTTGCAACCTGGTTATGTGCCCTGGCTGGGAATTGAATCAGTGACCTTTGGGCTCACAGACCTGAGTCTTATCCACTGTGCTACCAGCCAGGGCTTGAAAAAAATTTTTAATAAACAAAATAAAGAACAAAGGGAAAGAACGAGAATGAAAGGTAAAGGAAGAAAAAATGGTGAAAAGGCACAAATAGGTAGTTTTTAAAGATTTTACTCATTATTTTCAGAGAGAGGGGAAGGGAAGGGGGAAGAAAGGGAGAGAAACATCAATGTATGGTTGTCTCTCACCTACCTCCAACCAGGTCCCTGGTTGGAGACCTGTCTTGCAACCTGGGTATGTGCCCCAGATGGGAATTGAACCAGCAACCCTTGGGTTCAAGGGCCAGTGCTCAATCCACTGAGCCACACCAGCCACGGCTGTTTTTATAAAATTTAAAATGAATGACAACCAAATTTAAAAATGCCCAATTTATTTCACAATCAATAAAATGTAAATTAAAGCATCAGTAAGAATTTTTTTTCATTTGTCAAATGGAGAAAAAGTGATAATTCTCAATATTTGCAGAAGTGTTCTCCCCCTCTGCAATGTATTTTTTAAGCCATGTTGATGGGAGTACAAATTGGTGACCTTTCAGGAGGACAATTCAGTAATTCTCAAAAGTAAGAGTGTACCTGAAGAATACTTTCCTAAAGGTATGACAGGACCAAAAGGTGTGTATTGCAGAATTATTTATAATAGCAAAAGTCTTGGAAAATATTAGATTAGTTAAGTGAATTCTGGTAAATCAACATAATGGTGTAGTTATCTATTACTATATCAATTTTTATCTGTCTGCCTATAGTTAGCTATTGCTGTATGATAAACCACCCCAAAACTTAGCAGCTTAAATAACATACATTTATTTTATCTCACAGCAGTGTCTATGGAGCAGGGGTCCAAGTATGGCTTAGCTGGATCTGAGATACCTTCAGAGTCTCTTACAAGAACATTTGTGATATGGACCAGGGCTATAGTCATCTGTTGGCTGGCTGATTTGGGTGGGGGAAGGTGGGGAATCGAGTTCAAGTTCATTCCCATGACTATTGGCAGGATTCAGGTCCTTGCAGGCTGTTGGTGGGGCTGCCTTCACTTCCATACCCAGTGGCTCCCTCCCTACAGCAGTTGATGACATGGCATCTTGCTTCATCCAAGTTGAGCAGGCAACAGAAAGAGACAGAGTGCCAGCAAAATGGAAGCACTGGGCTTTGTAACCTAATCTCAGGTGATATTCCATCTCTTTGCTATATTCTATTCATCAGAAGCAAGTCATTAGCAAATTTCAAACATCATGAGATATTACTCCTAAATTCTTCAGTATTCACCTCTTAAAAAATGAGGACTTTCTTCTCAACCACAATATCTTATGACAGCTAAAATAATTCAATTAATTCTTTTTATTACCTAAGATTCTGTTTCCACCTTAAAATATTTCCAGTTGTCCCCAGAATGTCTCTTATGGGTATTTTATTGGACCCATAGTCAATTAAGATCCACATATTGCATAGATTTGATTGATATCTTTAAACCTCCTTTTAGTCTAAAGCACCCCCTCCCTTATTTCATGGCACTGATTTGTTGAAAAGAAATGGTCTTAACCTGCATTTTTCTGAGTGCTTTCTTGTGATGTCCTTGAACTTGATCCTCTATTTCCTGTAGGTCTTATAAACTAAATGTTATATTTAAATACATAATTATAGTCATCAAGACTATTTTATCAGCAATGCTATGTCTTCCATATTTTATTTTATTAGGAGGCATGTAATGACTGGTCATGCCACTACTAGTGATTTTAAGATTGATCACGTTGGTCTTTAAAAAATGTTCACATCGCAGCCCTGGCTGGCTAGCTCAATTGGTTGGAGCATCATCTCAGTACACGAAGGTTGTGGGTTTAATCCCCAGCCAGGGCACATGCAAAAATCAATCAATGAATGCATAAATAAGTGGAACAACAAATCAATGTTTCTCCTTTTCTTTTCTTCTCTCTCTCTTTCTCTTTAAAATCAATACATTAAAAAATAAATCAAAATATTCATGTTACTCCTCTGCTTAAAAACTTTAATGGGGTACCCATCAATCTCAGATATACTCCCAACCCCTTACCATAATCCAGCTCCAGGCTAATTCTTTCCCTGTTGGTTACTACACCTCAACCACACCAAGACAGTGTTCCTCAAACTTGCCAAGCTCTCTCTCAGTCTAGGACCTTTGTGCTTGTTTCTTAGGATGCTTTCCCATTAGAACTTCGCAGGGCTCACTGCTCATCCCTTCCCTATGGCCCTCCTTCCCAAAGGGCTCTCTAACCCATAACCCCATTTGTTTTCTTTTGCCATTTATCACAAATTGAAACATTTGTTCTTGCTTGTGTATTTCTTTATGTGTTTATGAGTTTATTGTTGGATTTCCTACATTGGAACATAAACTCCTCAATGTTAGGGACTTTATCATGGATGCTATCACTGTATCCCAAAAACTTGGAGCAGTGTCTGACACTTAGTAGATGCTTGGCAAATGTCTATTGAACAAATAAATGAACCTTACTGGAATTTTTTCAAGGTGGTTTATGTTAAGATACAACCTCTAAGATACCTACCAGATGAGAATAAAAACAGCACAGCACTGGCCCCAGTTTACACTTCTGGGTTTGGGGTATGGGGGATTGTGTTGTTGCACTAATGTTTTGGAAGGTGTGTCATGCTTTCATACCACAAACCATTGCTCTTCAAAGTGCATCCCATATACCAACGGCCCTCACATCACCTGGAAATGCAGAACCAGTCCCTATCTCAGTCGCACTGGATTAGAACCTGTGTGTAACAAGATGTCCAGGGGACTCACAAGCAACTTAAATTTGAGAGGCCCTGAAATACTGATTTATTCCATTTCTCCTTCCCACCCTACTCTCCAACTCTACTCCCCACCCTCATTGTTAGCTATAACGGCCTCTCCCAGGAAGGAGCCTTTGGTGCCTCCCAAACTATTTACCTAAAGGCTTATCTTCTCTGAGATTCTTCCCTCCAGATTTCCTTCTGTTTATAAATATGTAAACTATATTGAAACTCTTCCCCCCAAAGGCCTGCCGATCCTGGTAAGTCTTTACATCTGCAGGTATCTATTGACATGTCTTAAGCAAATAATTTTACATGTTTCCACTGGCATCTTGAATCTAGCTTTTCCTTTCATCATGCCTGGTAAGCAAATTGAAACTAGCATTTACTTTTAAAGCCTGAACATTTCTTAGTATTTCTTAAACATCAGCTGAAGTCAGGATTGGATCCCATGCAATACAATTGCAAAGCCTGAGCTATTACCCTCTGCAGCAGCAATGGGCACAAAAAGTGTGTTTTACAAAAGTGCCACTTGTTTGTTTATCCATCCATCTGTTTGAATGGCATAGGAAGATGTTGGCATGGTACAGACATGTAGAGGCTTTCAGCCTACCAGAAAACGAAGTGAGCACAAAAGTAACTTCACTAGATTGAGTCCTGTGAGTGGTTCAACATACTCTAAGTATAATGGGAGACTTCATGGAGGAGGCAGTACAGATCCCCTGAAGAGCAGAGAACCCAGGGAGTCAGGGTCCTAGGACTGTCCCTGAACCCCTCCTTCTGACTTTTTCAGCATCTTGGCCACCTTCCATAGAGTCACTGGTCTTTAGTCTCTTTAGAATGTACTAAGAGCCTGAGATCCTTTAGGACCAAGGGGCAAAGAGTAGTCATCTTCATTCACTCAGCATTTTCCTGAGCATTTACTATGTACTAGGAATAGTGTTAAGGATTGAGAATGTAGCAGCAAATTAATATAACAAAATTAAATTATTATGGGTTTAGATTCTAATGAGGGGTAAATGAGATAAATAATGTTTGAAGTCCTAGGTGGTTTAAGGGTGCAAAAAAGACTCCTCTGAACTGTGTCTTGGTTTAAAAATCAATGATTAAATAATTAAAGTCACATGTTAAAAAAAAAAGCAAGGGTTTAAACTCAGCCTATACATCTACTTAAGGGATATTTGAAAACTGTTTGCTTGTATTTGCAAACTTAATTAACCTACATTTATAAATTCTGAGTTTTCAGTTTCATTTTTTAGTATCTTATTTGTATTATTGACAAATCTCTCTACATGCTTAAATGATTTTTATAAAACAATTAAATTAAGATGACAAACATGGTAATCCTTAAAGTATCTTAAATATTCTAAAACTATATATTATAAACTTAGTAATATTTTTAATTAAAGTCCAAAATCAAGATCAATTATTACTTAATTGTATATTTTGAATGGATGTTACTTGGCTGATCTGTTCATTTTAACAGACCAAATTCTTATAACCAAAATAAGCAATTTCATATTAAAATATTGAATATGTGTACTACATGTTAATACTATGGTTTTGGGCCCTGGCTGGTGGCATAGTGGATAAGGTGCAGGCCTGTGAATCCAAAGGTTGCTGGTTCGATTCCCCAGTCAGGGCACATAACCAGGTTGCAAGCCAGGTCTCCATCCAGGTCCATGGCAGGAGGCAGGCGAAAGGCAAACATACATTGATATCTCTCTCCCTCTCTGCCTCTCTCCCTTCCCCTCTCTCTAAAAATAATAAAATGAAATCTTAAAAAAAAATACTATGGATTTGATTATCCTAGACATTTTTATAGTTAATTGGAAATTTTCTGAGTCAAAATATACTTAACATTTAAAAAAACAATGATATCAAGGCTTTCAGGTTTGGGAGTTGCCTTTCAGGTCCACTAAGTTTAACTAGATACAGCTAGATCTCTAAGGCACCAACCATCACCTAAATGCCTTTATCAGAGTCGCCTAAAGAAGGCGCTGGCTTCATACATGTCCCTTGGATCCACAAGTTATTCATGACTCTTCCTTCCCTTGACCACACTCTTGGTTTTTACATTTCTTTCATTCTATAAGTACATCTTTTTGCAGGTCTAAAAGAAACTTGAGCTTGCCCAGAAAGGGGATATATAAGTTTATTTATTTATGTTTTTATTTATTTTAAATGACTTTATTTGGACAACATTAGTTATTAAAATTATATAGGTTTCAGGTATACAATTCTATAATACATCATCTGTATATTGTATTGTATGTTCATCACCCCAGCCAAGTGTCCTTCCATCACCATTTATCTCCTCTTTACCCTCTTCTACCTCCCCCTACTCCCCTTTTTCGCTTGTAATCAGCATATAGTTATCTGTGTCTGAGAATTTTTTTCCTTAATCCCTTCACCTTTTATACCCAACCCCTAATCCCTTTCCCCTCTAACAGCTATTACTCTATTTACTGTATTTATGAATCTGTTGCTATTTTGTTTGTTAATTTATTTTGTTCGTTAGATTCCATATATGGGTGAAATCATATGCTACTTGTCTTTCCCTGACTGTTTTATTTTACCTGGCATAATCTCTATCTAGGTCCACCCATGCTGTCACAAAAAGTAAGATTTTTTTCTTTTTTACTGCTCAGTACTATTACTCTGGTTTCTTTTTAGATTGCATAAAACTTTTGCCTTACAGATTTCTGATGAAGTTATGGATATCTCTGAGCAGGGTGTAGAATTTTTAAGCTCAATGTCCAAGGTCATTCTATTCACAAGATGTGATATGGAAAGAGAAAAACAAAGCAGAGTGGAGGGCTCAGAATGTGTTGGCGGGGGGAGGTGGGGAGGTGCTGCTCCATAGATGGCCTCTGACAAGCTGACATAGGACCAGAGCCCGAATGATGGAAGGGACAAGCTCAAGCAGACATCTGACAGGTAGAGGGAATGGTAGTTGCAGGTGCCCCCAGGTAGGAGGGTGCTCGGCATTCTGAAAGAACAGGAGTCTGGGGGCTCAGCTGTGGTGGAGGGGAGAGAAGAAGGGGAGTGGGAGGAGATGAAGCTGAGGGGGAGGATGCAGGGTGGGATGATAAGGACAGCTTATGCATTACTTTATGGACCAGGACAAGGGTTATGAATTACATTCTGAAAAACAAGAAAGGTAATTAACCTAATTTAGGTTTAAAAGTTTTTCTCGCTGCCAGGTGGAGAACAGAAGGTAGTGGAACAGGGGTAAGAGCAGAAAATCAGTTAAGGAGTAGGTGTTAAAATAGTCTAATCTAGAAAGTATGGTGGTCTATGAAAATTAGGCAAAGGGACTGTATTTTAGGCATATTTTCAAGGTAGTGCCAATGTGAATGAATGAGGGATATGAAACCAAGAGAGGAGCTAAGAACAGGGTAACAAATGAAATGGCCAGTTTCAAAGATGGAGAAGACTGGTGAAGTAGCAGATAGGAATGGGAAATCCAGGGTTTAGTTTGGGGCATGTCAAGAAACAGTTGGATGCTTGAACCCAAGCTCAGAGTGTAGGATGACGCCATTCTAGGTGCCAACTCTCATCTCCACTACGCTCTATACTGAGTGTCCAGCTACAATTTGGTGCCTCCACTAATGTCTAAGGGATGTCTGTCACAACGGAAAGGAGCTATCCGTAAGTGTGATCTGCCATGTGTGTCTCATGGGGGGCAGTGTAGAGGAAGAACATGGTATATGCTTCAGGAAAAGTAACAAGTGTCATCTGGGTGCCTTTTCAAGATGTCCTGTTGCTTTTGCAATGAAATTTCAAAGGTTAATATACCCCCACCCAGATTTCCAGTTCATAGTTGACCCAACCTGGGCAAATGCTTTGGGTATAGAGTCCAACAATTTGATATCAAAATGCATGTCAGAATCCATCCCTTTTACTCTTTCAGGGTTTACTGAGTGCCTCCACATGTTAAAATACTAGTTTCCCAGGCCTACTGTAACAAATTAGCACAAGCTAGTAGCTTTAACAACAGACATTATTATCTCACCATTCTGGAAGCCAGAGTCAGAAATCAAGGTGATGCCAGGGCCATGCTCTCTTTAAAGGCTCTAGGGGAGAATCCTTCCTTTTTCTCTTCTAGCTTCTTGTGGCTGTCAACATGTCTTGTGACTGCATCACTCCAGTCTATTATCTCACAGGGGGACACAAACATTCAGTGCGTAACACAGGTTATGCTTCCCTCCTTTCTGTCCTCATGGTCCCCAAGTTCACTAACGTGGGCAGAAGGAAGGATATATACCAAATATATCCCAGCCTACCCCATACACAGAACCTGCTTGATGAATTTATCTGCCTTTCCACAGAAGGAAAAAGTCCCCTCAGACAAGTGAGGAGCAAGGAAGAGGCACCTTTTCAAGCATTATCCCAGGAAAGATTCCTCTGGATTATGAAATTCTGTGTTTTACAGGTGAGGAAATTAATGTTGAAGAACAGAAGGGACCTGCCTGTGGACAGTGTGTCAGTGGACTGGAAATCATAAAATATAGGGGCTGGAGGAGGGTGGAAAAGCCAGGTAGTGCTGTCCCCTCATTTAGAGAAGGGAAAACCAAGGCCTTGAGAGGGGGAGTTAGTGACAGTGAGACAAGAACTAGGGAGGGTGTCACCATCAGGGGGAGCAACCAACATAGTGACAAAGAACCTACTACATTTGGGTTTCATGATCTGTTGTTGTGACCTGAAAGTCTTGGTAACTGAACCTTTAACTCTGAGTTTTGGAAGTGAAGTCTGGGGGACTAACAAAGTGTGACGTCAAGGTTGGGAGCCTCAGTTCACATGAAGTCCTGCCTCCCCAGGTGGGTTCCCTACCTCCAGGTGTCCCAGGCCTGGCCTTATCTGCCCTGCCTGCTGTCCTGGCCCCATCACCCCACTGCCATGCCAGGGATATGGGCATGGGGAAGGTCGCCACACACCCCACAGCATCTCAAGGCAAGGCCTGACTGCAGCCAGCCCAGCCCTAGGGTGGCAGTGCCACATGCATTCGGTGGGTAACACAGCAGGGGTGAGCCTCTCCCCCACTCCAATTCAAGCACTTAGTGCCTCCTGGTGTGAAGAGTTGCGATATTTGGGGGTGCCTTCCAGTGTGAGGCAAGAGGCCTATGGGAAAGAGGACTGCCTGGCTCCACTTCCCTCCACGTCCAGACATCTGACAGCAAATGGGCAATGCAAGCATGTGCCGAGCTCTGGGCAGGCTCCTGTGAAGGTCTGTACCCTCTCCATGCCCAAGAGACTGCTACATTAAATGGCAAATATAAAGCACTATTGCATATTGTTGAAAGAAACTACTAAAGGAAAAAAACAGCTTTATATTTTAGTACCTTTAACACACCTCTTTTCTGCTTTATGATTAAGGGGGTCCTGCCTATTCTTTGCTGTGGGACCTCAAATTAGGTAGAGGCTCCTGGCTCCTGACTTGCCTTCAATAGTTCCTCCCTCAGAGCTTGCTTCTTATGTTCTGCCACCTGTGTGCTCCAGGACTCCGCTCAGCCTTTTTGTTCCATCATCTTTTTTGAAGCCTTGCAAGAACTCCAGGAGGTGGGTACTATTAGATTCATTTTAAAGGTGAGGAAGTGGAAGCATGGATCGGCTATGTAAGCTTGCCTACATTCTACAGCTGGTCAGCCTGTGAGCAGGCTGCCTACTCAGGCAGCTGTCTGCTTGTCCTGGCCTGACCTGTGAGCAGAAGCTGTCCTCGAGGGAAGGCACAGTGTCTAGCAGCTGCCCTAGTTGCTCTCCCCGCTCCCTGTCCTCCCCTTGCACAGCCACTGTGCCCCTCCCCTCTGTCCTTCTGCAGCTGGCTCACCCTGGGCCCTCAGGGGAGGAGAGCACGTGGCCCAGATCACCATGTAACTAGGCAACCAGCCCAAGATGCTGCTTATCCTTCTGCCGTACCCAATTTCTGCCAGGCTATGGGGCTCTTGGAAGCAACCTGAAAGCCATTGTAAGAATTAAGACCGGCTGGGGAGGGCTGTGGTGATGTCTAATATTCATCTCTCTCAACCTTGTGCCCCAAAGTCCTGAACTTGCCTGTTGGGAATTCTGACAGAATGATGGGAATCCTGATTTCGCTAGGGCTGAAGTTGAAGCTGAAGCTGGATGGATAGGCATGGAGTATGGGCAACGTGGAGCAGGCAGGCTTTGTGTAATGTTGCACCCAGTCCTCAGATGCTCCCCAGATGCTCCTGGTCCCTCAGGACGCTGGTTCAGAGACCCTGTGCTCTCAGAAGCAATACCAACCTTGGAGAATTGCTCACACAATTCTTGACATCTGCAATCAGGTGTGAGATGCAAGGGGCAGCCAGGGTTTATTAAGCTCCTATTATATTTCTTGGATCAGACACTAGAGGAAAAAATAGCAAATCTGACCTAATTCCAACTTCACAGATGGTAAAACAAAGGTTCAGATAGGCAAAAAGAGCATGAATCTAACTGATGACAACTTCAGTGCTTCCCACTAGCCCTGTTGCTTTTACAAGACCAAAGAATTTAGGAGTAATCTAGGCCCGCTTCCACATTTTACAGACAGGAAACTAAAGAACAGGGAGAGAGATTGTCTCTCCGGTGCCACACAGCTTGCTTGGCTCTAAGGTCATCTTGGAGTTATTTGAACTCAGTTTCAAACTATTCTTGGATTTAGTAATGTTTAGAACTCCAAACCTCTTCCTGTCTTCTGAAGCTGACTGCATCATGCCCGTTCCATGCCAGGGTGTATATGGTGCTGTAATTTAACAATAGGGGCAGCATAATGGAGTTAGAAGCTATTCCTGCCTTTATCAGAGTGAGGGATTGGAACAATTATTTAATCTCTTTAGATCTCATTTTCCTCTGTAAAATGGGTATAATAATAGTATTTACTTCATAAGATTATTGGAATGATTAAATGAGATAATTTATGTCATGTGTTAATATAATCTTGAATATCACTTCATTATTTCATACTTTTATCAAAGATGTTTTCAAACTCTCAATCAGCTAAATAATTAGGCTTATCTCATATTCTTTATTGGTACCCTAGTGGCCTATGGGTCATGTCTGCAAAACTGTAGATGCACAATACATGTTTGCTTAGTGAAATTTTGAAAAGTCTAGAATTGACATCAAGGTAGACGTTGAAAACCACACTAAAATGGTGGAAAACTGTCTCTCTCTTTCAGTCCAGACTGGAGGTGAGCAAATTTGTGCCTATAACCTCCTCTTCCTTTCCTTGTCCTTCCCCAGATCTGCAGTCTTCTCTCAAGAGAACTTAAAGACCTGTCATTTCCTCTGTGATGTGAATTTAAGATTAAGGTGGCTCATTTCCTTCGGGTGGTTGCATTCACAGTCATTTCTGTAATGCAGAAGTTCTGTCACCAGAGAAAGAAAGACAGCAGGGTGGAGATCTCTTCACAGAGCTCCAGAAGCGCAGTGGAAACTGGCTCGCTGTTTCCTTACCCTGACAAATAGGCTGTATTTCCCAGCTTCTCTTGCAGCTAAGAATGATCATACAACTGAGTTGTGGCCACTGAATGTGGGTGCAAATGATATGATTTGCTTTCAGGCCTGGCCCATCAACCTTGCACACTCCTTCCTCTTTCCAAGATGGTAGCAGTGCCCACTCCCTTGTTTTGTCTCTCCATCTGGAACACTGATTTTGGACTTTACTAGAGAGACAAACTTTTATTATGTTAAGACATTGAGTTTGGGAAAGGAGAGGGCTATCTGTTACAGCATCTAGTATTACCTTAACTGATATAGTCAGGAAGCAGGTAGCCACAGGAGGACATTGAGTGAGCTTCACCTTAGGACTGTGCATGTAAGTGCAAGTGAGGGAAGGCTACACAGAAAGCAGGTCAAGTTCAGGACCTGCCTTTCCCATTTTCTACTTGGGTTTTTCTTCCAAATGCCTGGGGCAAGCTACTAAAATGTCTTAAAAGTTGAGACACCCATCATTGCTTGATCATTCTTTTCTGAAAAGATTCTGAGAGAATCAGAGAGCTAGAAAGTGGGGCAAGGGTTCTTTGATAATAACTCAGTTTTTTATTTTTGCTTTGGCTAAAAGTTTTCAGTTAAAAATTCCCTGAGGGAGTAAAAAGGGGATGGATGTAATACAACAACAATAAAGCTCTGCTTTTCCTCCTCCTCCCTCCTACTCTTTCCTTCCTTCCTTCCTTCTTTTTCTTTTTTCTTTCCTTCCTTCTTCCTCTCTCCCTCCCTCTGTCCCTTCCTTCTATCCTGTATCCTATCTGTACCCTATGGTGACTATGAAAGCAGGCAGCCTGGAATCCCTCTGGCTCTGCCCCTTTTAGCTCTATGACCTCAGGCAAATCTCTCTACCTTTTAGGATCTTCATTTCCACATCAGTAAATTAAGATAATGCTACTTTCTTTTCTAGGTCATGTGTGGATTAGAGAAATAATGTTAAAAGACCAGCTCAGGGTAACCCCTGGAAGGGGTGGTTTTGAGAGGGGGAATGGTTCCTGCTTATATTTTTACTATTACTTCTAAATTTTACATTTTCTTATTCTGTTGTTTCTATTAATTATTCACTCAGTAACCATTTGTTGAACAAATGGTTGGGCAGTGAACAAGAAGAAGTCCCTGCCTTGTACAGCTTTCATTCGGCAGAAGTAGATGGAATATAAGTGAGCAGAAGTGAAATGATTGCGGTAAGTGCTATAAAGAAAAGATTACTGAGATAGAGAGAAGGCAAAGGAAAGGTGAGACATATGTTGAATGGGGTAGTCAGGTAAGGCCTCTTGGAGAAGGTAACATTTCCATGAACCCTGAAGACTAAAAGGTAACCAGACAGGAGATGAGTTAGAAGAGGAGCCACCCAGGTAGAAGGTGCAGCTGGTGAAAGATATTTAAGTGGACAACAGGCAGATAGGAGGTGGCTGGCTGGAATGGGGGTGGGGTGGGGTTGGCAGGGCATGTTGAGAATTGCAAGATAGGAGAGGCCACATCTTGCCTATCTGGCCATAGGACAGAAGGTGAATGTCTTAAAAAGATTTTATTTACTTGTTTTTAGAGAGAGGGAAAGGGAGGGAGAAAGAGAGGAAGAAAACCATTGATGTGAAAGAGGAGTGTCTCTCATAAGCACTCTAACAGGAGACCAGCAACTCAGGCATGTGCCCTAATTGGGAATCGAACTGCTGACCTATCACTTTGCAGGACGACACCCAGTCCACTGAGCTACACCAATCAGGACCAGAAGATGAATTAAAAAATATATATTTAAGTTTAATAGAAGCCATTCATAAAAAGTTTTGTGGTCCACATTATATTTTTAGATTTAAATTTCTTTCTTTCTTTCTGTATAGGAGAAGGGAGGAAAAAAGAGAAGGAGAAAAACATCGATTGGCTGCTTCCTGCA
This sequence comes from Noctilio leporinus, assembly GCA_004026585.1. Taxonomy (NCBI): domain Eukaryota; kingdom Metazoa; phylum Chordata; class Mammalia; order Chiroptera; family Noctilionidae; genus Noctilio; species Noctilio leporinus. Next base: position 17,982 of record PVIW01004368.1, read on the forward strand.
CAAGCCCCAACTGAGGACTGAACCCACAGCCCAGGCATGTGCCCTGACCAGAAATCATACCAGAGACCCTTGGTCTACAGGACAATGCCCAACCCACTGAGCCACACCAGTCAGTGCCCTCATATTTTTTTAACTGTGGTTTTCACAGTGTGGCCCCAAATCAGCAGTGTCAGCATCACCTAGGAACTTGTGAGAAATGCAAAGTCTCAGGTCCACTCCAGACCAGAATCAGACACTCCGAGAAGGAGCCAGCACTCCGTGTTCTAACAAGCCCACCATGAAATGCTGATGCTACTGGTCCAGATTGGAAGCTCAGTGATCCTCAACCCTGGCTGCACAAAAGAAACATCCAGAAAATTAATGGGCTATGGTTGTTGAAAGACACCACCACCACCAATGAGCTCATTAGTTTGGTTTGGCACTGGCTGTCAGTAGTTTGTTAAATCTCTCTAAGGTCCGCTGGCCTGAACAGGTAGGATCACAAGTCTGGTTTCTGTGTGGAGGGAGAAGGAGAACATAAAAGAGCACCAATTAAGACACTGATGCACTGGTGCAGGTGAGCAATGATGGTGGCTTAGACTGGGGTGGTGACAGAGAAGGCAGAGGAATGAACAAATTTTAAACATATTTAGGATTTTAAAAAAATCAACAGGACTTTCAGATGGATAGGATATGGGGACAGGGATGGAACTCACATTCAGCAATAGGTTAAAAGTAAATCCAGGCCCTGGCTGGTGGAGCAGTGGACAGGTGCCAGCCTGTGAGCCCAAAAGTCACTGATTTGATTCCCAGCCAGGGTACATAACCAGGTCTCCAGCCAGGTCTGTGGCTGGAGGCAGGTGAAAGGCAACCATACATTGATGTCTCTCTCTCCCTCTCTGCCTCTCTCCCTTCCCCTATCTCTGGAAATAATAAATAAAATCTTTAAAAAAAAATTAAAAAGTAACTCCGGCATGATACTTAATATCTTGCACTTGTAGATGGACTGCAGCTAGAAGACCCTGAGTATGTGAATTGGACATTGAAAATGAGGACTTGAGATACGTTACATCTCTCTGTGCCGGACAGACAAAGCTGTGAAGAAGATCGCAGCAAAGTTTGGAAGCTCCCAGTTTATCTTGAGTACTAAGAGGAGCTTCAATGGGAGAACTCCATCCCCACCCAATTCCTTGATTGCTCAGGTGGGAGGTTCCTATTTTAGAGCCAAGTTGCTCCAGAACACTAGGGCACCTTCAGGAAACACCTGAAGGAGAGATGTAGCCAGAAGCTACCAGCAGGGGGCGTGCCAGACTCAAAATTGTGCATTTCTGGGGAGGCAATCTTGCTTTTTCCAACTCAACTAACAGAAAGGGAATCACATTCAAAATAGTAATCACATCTGCATTTACTAAACAGCTGCTATGTACCAGATGCTGTGCTAAGTGCTTTATGTATACCATCTCATTTAATCCTAATAGTTCTACAAGGTGGGTGCTGTGAGCATCCCCGCTTTATACTCAGAGAGCACATTGGCTTGTCCAATGTCATCCAGCTAGTTGATGGCAGCAGAACTGGGCTTATTCTTCTAGCCTATCTGTCCCAAAGATGTGTGTCCACTTCTCTATCAGAATGGCCAGAATCCCAGAAGCTCCTTCATGTCCCTGGTGGTGCTTCCACTCTTACTGAGAAGGAAATGTCCTTGGAATGAGCAAATACTTGAAGTAAAATTCCCATGGTTCTATTGCTCACTTGCAGTGTGATGGTGAAAAGGCAACTTAGCCTCTCTGTGCTCAAGTTGCTTTCTCTTTAAAGTAGGGTGGGATGTGTGTGAGGAGCCATGGTGAGACGGTCTTATATATAACTGATCCAGAACCTTGAACATCCCAGAGAAGGTGCTTAATGAATAGCAGCTTTCCTGCATTAATGACTTCCCAGGAGGTAGAAACTGCTTTGAAGGATCTAGAACTTTTCTGCTCAGCAGTATTTTTTGTGATAGTGGAAATGCATATCTACAATGTGGTAGGTAGTCTCTAGTCACATGCAGCTATGACACACATGGCTAATTTTAAAATTAGGAACTAGGCCCTGGCTGGTAGCACAGGGATACAGTGGATAAGGCACCGGCCTGCAAACGCAAACATCGCTGGTTCGATTCCCAGTCAGGGCACATAACCAGGTTGCAAGCCAGGTCTCCAACCAGGTTGCAAGCCAGGTCTCCAGCCAGGTCCGTGGCTGGAGGCAGGTGAAAAGGCAACCATACATTGATGTTTCTCTCCCTCTCTTCCTCTCTCCCTTCCTTTCTTTCTGGAAATAATAAATAAAAAATTTTAAAAAGTAGAATATAGAATTAAAAAATAGGAACTGAATTTTAACTTTATTTTATTATAATACATTTAAAATTAAATAACTGCATGGGGCTACTGGTTACCATACTGGACAGTGCAGATCCCAAATGTGTATGAGTTCAAGGTCTTGAAAACCCTTTGAGTATTAAATGAAATGTTTAGCATTCAGAGCATAGCATATAGCAAATGCACAATGAATTTGAGTTTGTCACAGAGAAATTTAAGAGGACATAAAATTAACAGGCAAACTCATGTTCTGCATTTGACAAATTTTGTTATTTTGTGGAACTAGACTCTCACAATTCCAAGGGAAAATCTCCCAATCGAGCTAGAATTATTTAAATATTTGTTCAACATGTGTTTAGTGGGGATAAATAACAAACATGTTCTAGTGAATAAACTGTTCAAAACAAATTCCCTTCTTCATTCACTCACTATAGAAATCCTTCATCCTTTTCCATGCCCCTCTCTTCAGTTTTCTCTCCCAATTTTATAAACCAGACAACTTTTTAGAAAGTTTTTTAAAGGCTTAAAATATAAGTAAAAAATAATAATCCCCAGGAAACACTACTACATCATGCATTTCTTGATTCCAAAATTCTATCTGTTTAGACTTTAAGGAATGATCAGGAGCCAAATCTCAAGATTCAGTGTTTGACTCTTGCAGCCCATAGAGGCTAGGGGTAATTTTCCTTTAGAGATAGGTCTGCATTGGTGGACAGTGTCATTCGTTTCTACCAGAGGGCAATTTCCACTCTGACAGTGTCAGGACCGATTTGCAATCCAGTCAATTGTGGAAGGAAACCTGAGTCGATGGGCACCTTATTTCCAGTGTGTTCCAGAGATGTTCAGTGTTCCTATGGACTGGTGCTCTGGACTGCTGGCCCAGCCCCTCATCTGTCCCTGACCCAGTGTAGAATGAATTCCGGTCACCCAGAGCATGATGCTCACAGGGCCGCCTCTGCTATACTTGGCTGCAGGGCAAATACTGCTGAGGCAGCCTCACCATCCTGAAGACAGGTTCCTCTCTCTGGGTGCCCTAACCTGATGCACAGCTCTGTACACAAGACCTATAGTTGTAGCAACAAATGGTCCTGTGTAAAGAGTTGTTTTTATTTTTTAACTTCTCCCTTCACTGCAAGTGAAACCTCTTTAGAAACAAAGAAAATCCTACCCCCAAATGATTAAAGTATAATTGACATAAAACAAGACATTAGTTTAAGCTATACAGCATAATGATTGATATTTGTATATATTGTGAACTGGTCACCACAAGTCTAGTTACACCTGCCACCATACACAGTTACAAAACATTTTTTCCTTATGTCTTTTTCTTCTGTCTTAACTATTTCTGAACATAGTTCATTCACCACTCTGTCACAAAGGTCCATGGGGCGTGGGGTCCAGATAAGGCGAACGGGCTCCCTTCCTGACTACACCATGAGCCAGAGGTGGAGGAATCCCTGAGTCTGACTCTATCTACAACTGTTCTCACCACTTTTTGTTTGAAATGGTTGGGTGTTCTTCTCCCACATAGCCATTTCCAGCTTTCCAACAACACAGGTAGCTGCTAATATGCATCCTATCCAGGCCTGTGCTCCATGGTATCTCTTAGGTAAACTTCCGCAGGGCTCAAGAGCCTGCAGGGGCCCTGAGCAATTCACCCAGGCAGTTCCTACCAAGCTAATGTGGGATGTCATGGTAAGTTTCCTCTTACCCTTCCAGGTAGCCCTCTGCACCTGACTGGGTAAAAAGTGCTGCCTTCACCTTCTGGGCTGGGCATCTTGGGTTCAGCCCCAAATGTCCTCCTTTGTGTCTGGTGGCTGACCTCTGTCACAGTGTGTCTTTGCACTTTGACATCCTGTTGGGTTCAGCTGAATCAGCACCCCCAGCAGGAGGTTGAAGGGAGAGAGGAGGTACAGTAGGGACTTCCTTGGCCTTTTCTGTCAAGGTCACCTTGACCAGGCTGTGTCCCTAGACTAAGGTCTCCCCTCCTCTTAGTCTGCCTTCTCTGAGTAACTGTCTAGTTCTGCTAACAGCTCCCTTCCCTTTGGAGCCAGGGCCAGGTCCTTTGCTGTTCCTGCTGGGTTATCGCACTGGCCCTCACCTTCCCACCTGCTCTCTGTAAATAGTGTCTTTCTAAACAAAACTTCCTCCAATTATCTGAACTTCAGTGTGTCACTTACTTGTTTCCATTAAGTCCCTGATGACAACCTTTCTCTGCATATAGCATTTGCATTCTGGCTTGGCTGTGTTTGTATGTACTCCCAGTTGTTCTGTGACCCTCACTGCTGAGGTTTACCTCCTTCTCCAAACACTACTTGGGTTCAAGATATTTGCTGATTGTTTCAAAACAATTTCTCAATTCCAGTTTCTTTCACACTGCTTATCCATCTGTTTTCCTTCTCCACTCCCTCTCTGACTCTCTACTGGGTATTTATGCCTGTAAACACTAGAGTCACATTCCCTTAGTTAAAATCCCAATTTCTCTACCTAATTATGTGACCTTATCTCTCTAACCCAGTTTCTTGCCTATAAAATGGGAATAAAAATTGGGTTGTCATGTGAATCAAATGAGATCTTAAAATGGGGTCTGTATAGTCTGAGGCTCCTCTATAGCTACTGACGATGATGTTTCTATGTCCAAAGTACTCTGTAAGTCCCAATTTCCTAAGTTTCTCAGTTCTCCCTTTCTTGCCTTCCCAGCTGGTAGACAACCTTCTCCAACATCATCTGTGACCCAGAGATGACCTTTTGATCCCTGATCTTGAAAGAAATCCTAAATTTCTATGGGGTGAGTATAATCAGAGAACAAACTTACCTAATTTCTGTTATTTAGTTTGCATATTGCCCACAGTTACTGGTAAAGAATAGCAAAAAGGGGCTTCAACCTGTATTATTTTTAGAATCTGTGAAGCATGGAATATTAGAGTGCCTTAGAGGGAGGCATAAAGAGGCAACTGAGTCTTTTCTTACAGAGGAGATGGGCACAGCAGAGGAAAAGTTTGACACCAGTTCTAGCAGGTTGGGAGAACAGGAAACTACATGTATTTTACAGGCAAGATCACATAAGTGTTTGGGGTTTTGCAATGGATTCGATCAAGTTTGTAGAGAAAGTAGAGACCAACAGTTAGCTTGGAGATTAAGGAAGAACTGTGGCTATAAATTCTCTGTCATATGTCTGATTCATTGAAAACTTGTAAGTGTTGATTATATAATTTTTCACCTCTAAGTTTCTTAGAATTATAGGAAAGAGATTAGGAAGGAGGTGTGTGTGTGTGAAATGCACCAAGAAAGTGAGAAAGTGATGATGCAATACAACACATCTGCAGTGGAACACAGTTTTTGGTGCCTCTGTTTCTTCTTATTTTCTCAGGAGTCCCCCAAAACAGTGATTTATGCAAATTCATCTTTCCATCTAATTTCATTTTAACAATAGTTGGGAAAACACCATCAGATGCTTTCTTTAAAAAAAGAAATCCACATGTTGACATCAATATCAAAATTAGCACTCGGTCTCTAGAAAGCCACTCTTTCAGTTCAGTTAACTATTAAATTGGCCAATCCACCTCTTAACTTCTGGGACCATGAAGTTGGTGGCTGAATTTTGACCTGACCTCAGGGAAATCCACCAGCTAAACTCTTTCTTGTAGTTCCTTGGAGGAGCATGCACTAAGCCAGGTTTCCTATTTGAACAATTAAACTGTACTTACTCAAGTAAGGGACGAATCCCTTTTCCTTTTAAAAAACTTGATGCAAAAAAACAAACAAACAAACAAACAGACAAAAAATCTTGATGCATCACAGCTGAAGCTCAAGTTCTTTTGGATACCATTTTTCATCATGATCTTGACCTTTTTCCCTGGAGGTTACAAGTTTGGAGTATATCTTTCCCAGACGTTTACTTTTCATTTTCCTATTCTGGCAGTGGGAATGATCACAGCCATGACTCATGGGAAAGAAGGTTTGGGACCCCTTATTAACACTGAGGTTTGGCCCTCACTGGTGTGGCTCAGTGGGTTGGGCGTCGAACCGCAAACTGAAAGTTTGCCTGTTGGATTTCTGGTCAGGGCACTTGCCTGGGCAGCAGGCCAGATCCCAGTTGGTAATGTGCAGGAGGCAACTGATCAGTGTTTCTCTCCTTCCCTTTCCCTATCTCTAAGAATAAATAAATATATCTTAAAAATATACTTAGGCTTGAATTTGGGGACTTCTTTTCCACCTGGCATTTCCTTTTGCACAGACCAAATCTATATAGGTATGACGTTCTTCCTGGCTGTTCTACACCCTTTGCTGGTTGCTCCTTTCTTGGTGATCTTTCCATGTATGTGTAGCCTTTTTACTTGAATTTGAAATGTAAGCCATTGTTTGCCATGCCCCTAGGGGGCAACCTGCACAGAGCCTGGGTAAGAGGGGCAGCAGATCATGTGATCCTAGTCCTTATCCCTGGTGAATCACTTAAAGTGAGCACTTGACTTCCTTCTTTCCTTCCTCCCTTCCTTTCTTCCATTCGTTCTTCCTTTCTTTCTTTTTTCCTTCCTTCCCTTCTTTCTTTTCTTTTTCTTTCTCTTTCATTCTTTTTTTCCCCTTACTTGACTTTAACTCAGTGAGGCCCATGTTATGTGGATCTAGAAGAACTTTGACTAGATACATCCTGACCAGGAAATTAAACTCTTAGAAGCCATAGGCTTTATGTGCCGCTCAGAGTATAAGACACTGATCAGCACATTGTAAGAATTCAGTATATACTTGTTTCTTTCTTTCTTTTCTTTTCTTTCTTTTTTTTTTTTTTCTAAGATTTTATTCATTATTTTTAGAGAAAGGGGAAAGGAGAGGGGCAGAGAGGGAAAGAGACATCAGTGTATGGTTGCCTTTCCCTGCCTCCAGCTATGGACCTGGCTGGAGACCCGGCTTGCAACCTGGGTATATGCCCTGGCTAGGGATTTGAACCAGTGACCTTTGGGTTTACAGGCTGGCGCCTTATCCACTGTGCCGCCAGCCAGGGCTATATCTGTTTCTTGATCACGGAAAGCTTATGGAGTGTGATTTATCTTGATCTGTAGATTTGGATTATGCTTTGTTTTCTTGAAAGAGAGAGGCCATGTGCCAATAATAAAACTCATTCATTTGTCCATCTTATGATACTTATTCTAAATAACAGAAATTGAAAGTACAATAAGGCCCACGTTTTGACCTAGAATGCTTGCTACCTATCTGTCAGTGCAGATAGCCATGGGCAACAGGTAAATTACAGTTTGATTGGTTGGTGTAACCTGAACAAAACGTTCCCTCCCTTCATCTGCTACCATTGTTATTTCTCCCTGCAGAACTAGTGTCAAATGCAGAAACTAGTTCTCTCAATAGGCAAGGTCTGGTGATGGAGTAAGTCCCTGACTCCCTCTAATTTTAATGTAGAATTTCTTCCATTATGCATTATCATTGCACTTTGAATGAATCACTGACCCTCCTTGTTCATTCGAGGCTGTTAGTCATATCTGAAGTTCAAGATTCTTTTGACAATAACCTCTGTTCACATGTGAAAAACTTTTTGCAAAATGCTAGAGTGTCTTGCAGTCCTCTCTCCCAGATTTCACCACAGGAAGGATTTTTTCCCCTTCCCCTCCCCTCCTATGGTGGACTAGGGGATGTTCTTGCTTGCCAAGCCCTTTTGTACCCCAATTCTAAAACTGATCTTATTTCCCATGGGGAAGGTCCAAGACCCTACCACGAATTAATGAATTTTGTAACTCATTATTATGAGTTATTAGACGATGAAATCATAATTTAGTACTTTTTTTGTTTTTAGTTACAACTATGTGCCATTCCTCAGGCTAGGTCCTGGGCACAGTGGAGAATAACAGAGATCCAGTCGATACCTGTGCTCTGGAGCTTGGGGTCCAAAGGGGAAGATGATGGTGGACAATTATATTGATAATGAGATGGCTGGCAGTGTCACATGTGATGTGAAAGAAAATGACCACATAATACAAAGTCATATTACAGAAGGTTCAATGGATTTTGGCGTGTCTGAAAAAGTATCCCCAAGTCACACTGAGGCTGAGAGATCTGAAAGAGTGAAGCTGGTGAAGAAGGATGGGACAGTACTTGAATTCAGGGAAGATTGTGTGCCCTGAGGAGGGAGGAAGAGCCTGACTCACTCTGTGGCCACACTAGAAGGCTGAGGAAATGAGAATATTGTCACCTGTCAGAAAGCAAATGCTCTCTTTTGGCCCCAATAACTGGCTTGTGGGTGAGAAATTCTCAATCAAAACAGATGCCTCAGTTATTGAATTGGAAACTGTTTAATGGGTGGCAAAGTTTTTAAATGGGTGGCAATTCTAAAAGAGCCCCTCCCTGCATTCTTCCCCTCTTCTCCCAAACCAGTCAGGGAAACTTCACACAACCTCACATGCTAGAGGATCTTTTCAATTAAGAAAAGTCCCTGAGGCTTGAAGGTCCCTGGTTTACCTTTGTGAACCTTTGACCTCCCTGTTTTGGTGGAGGCAAAAACACTGAAAACCATGAAGAGTGAGATTTTGGGGGAAAATAAGCAGAATTTCCAGTCAAGCCCCAAACCACTGCTGAAAACTGCTACTTTTTCTGCTCCCTGTGACCTATAACTGCATCTTAACCATCACCTCCATGCCTCACCACACCATCACCATCACCATCACCATGGAAGGTCACATTTAATAGCCATGAACTCAGTGGCAGGCATTGTGCTGAGAACAGCACGTGTATCATCTCACTTAATCTTAACAAAACCCCATAAGGCTGAAACTGTTAGGTTGAATATTATCCATACTCAATCATTTTTTACCTATAAAAATGATCATCTCACATGATTGTCCTGGGGGACTTAAAAGTGAAGAACGGCTGACCCGAGTGTCACACCAGATACACAAGACCAAACTAAGTGGCTCTGTCCTTTTGCCTGACTTATGAGAGGGAGGAAAAGAGGGTGTAAATTCCATAAGTGTTCTTGCCTTTCTCCTCCCCTGTCCTGCTTTACTACTACTCTGTGTCTTGTGGGTTAAGAGAGGAGAAGAACACCAGGGGATGCTGAAGTCTGAGGACACTCCAACCATCCTTACCCTTTTCACGCTGATGCCTATCCCCTGCCCTGACTTCATCCAAAACCGGTTTACACACAAAAGGAAATCACTGGCACGCAATATGGAAAAGTCCAGGGAAGCAGAGACTGCAGGCACAGAGAGACGCAAAGAAAAAAGAAAGATAGAGATAGAGATAGAAACACAGAGAGAGAGAGAGAAGGTGAGAGAGAGAGAGAAAGGCAGAGAAAAAGAGATGATACTGCTTACTCAGTGTTTCCAACAAAATCCTAGCAAAGATTCCCATTGGTTTAGATGTGTCAGGAGTCCATGCCTGGGCCAATGATGATCACAGGGTGTGTACAGTGTTCTTCATGTGCATTATACTAGCTCTTCCTCATGACAGCTCTACAGAGTTGGGGATAACATTATTACCCCAATTTACAGGTGGAAAGACTGAGGACAGAAATGATTAGGTGAGTGACTCAAGGCCACACACTGAGCAGGCTCTGGCCTCACTAGGCCATATGCCTCTCTAAGATCATGGACTACAGGGATGGACAACCCAGGCTCTGAAACCCACACCTGGAGTGCAGGCACCATGCTGCAGTGCAGAATCAGCTGTGTCCCACCTTAGTCACCGGGACTGAGAGTTGGGGGAGGGTGATTCCCCAAAGGAGACCTGGGTGCTCCAACAAGAAGAGGTGAGATTGGGTTCTCAGCAGGGGAAGCCACAACTGCCCTCTACAATGAGGCTTGAGCAAAGGTTTTACAGAAAGAAAACTTTTCTCTTCAGTCTGATGTTGGGCCGATTTCAAAGAACAGGAGGCTATAAAAAGTGCAAGGGAAGGAAGTACTAATTAAAAGGCCCCTGTGGGCTCTGGGGTCAGAAGGAACAAAGAGAGGCCCACAGCCTGGTGTTAACTGCTCCGGCTGGGGGGCAGGACGGAGGAGGTTCAGCCAGAGGATTGAGATCGGGGATGGAACCCCTCCAACGTCACCTTTCTCATTTACAAAATGGTGACAAAATACTAACCTCTCAGGTTTCTTGACAGGGTCAGATGTCCTAATACATGTCAAATTGTTGACCAGGTGCTTGGCACATGGTTGGTTCTCAATAAACAGTAATGGCTGTAGTTAATGTCATTGCTAAAGCTATTTAAATATCAGCACCCTGTGACCCTGCCTCTTAGGCCAAAAGTTTCATTTGCTGCTCTGAGATCTTTGGTTTCCTCCTTAGGGTCATAAGATCAAAGACTGTTTTCAGAGCTTACAATCCTAGAAGTCCTTGTGACACTTAAGTTGCTCCTACTTTAGGGGTGAGCAATATGGCTCACATCAGCACGGTCCCCTCTGGTATTCTTTGTCCGTTTCTGTCAGATGCTGGAGAAACAAGAGCCCTTATATTCCTTCGGTCTGAGTGTTCAAATGGCAGTGTCCTCCAATGCTCCCTTCACGATTGGCTTTCTTAGGGCCCTTTCTAAAAGGCTCCATAACCCATGTCCAGCGGCCTCTGGCAACCATTCTAGGCACAGCCTCCAGAACCCACCTGCTCTATCTTGCCTTCTCTTTGAATCCTGCCTCACTTTCTGAGTTTCCTGACTGATACACATCAGTCAAGTGTCTTTGTTGCAAATTACAGAAACCCAATTGAAACAGACTTAAACAATTATATAATTGAAAAGTCAGGACACAGGCGGATTCAGGGACTCCAACAATATTATCGCGTCTCAATCTCCATCTCTTGCTTTTGCTCTCTTTTCTGTTGCCCTTATTTAGGCAGGCTTGTCCTATCAGGTGGCAAATAAGCCACCAGCAAAGGTGGCTTCTACCATGTGATTTGAGTGCCTGAATGTTTCCTATTCTTCACCCATCCTGCATGCATGCCCTCTGATAGGGACTTTGCAGTTTTTCCACATAGGTCAAGTAGGGTTGGCACCTCACTGATAGTGGGCATGGCCATGTGACCTATTTTAGCTAAAGGAATATGGCTGGAAATGACAATGTGCCAGTTGTGAGCTTCGCCCTTAAGAAGAATGATCTATTTCCATTTGCCTGTCTCTTATGCTTCTGGACTCACCGTGAGAATACCATACAGGTAGCCACTGGTCCCAGAGAAACAACACAGCCGCCCCATGAACCACAGTCACTAACCCACAGACTTGTCAGTATTTATGAGCAGTGTTTACTGTCAGGTACCACTGAACTGTGGAAGGATTCATTATGCAGATTCATTCATTGTAGCTATAGTTGAGTGATATATAAGCTGTTCTCCCAACAACCACCAGTAAAGAGAGCTTTTTTTTTCCCTATCATCCCAACGAAAATCCTAAGATTGATTTCAGTTGGCCAGCACTTAGGTCTACTCCTAGTGCTGAGATGAAGGGGAAAGAGAAGCATCTGGAACCAACACCTAAGTGCTGAGTAAAGAAGTGACTCTCCAAAGGACAATCATAATGCTGTTACCAGAGGAAGTGGGAAGGACATCAAGCAGGTGGAATGACTGACTCTCTTGTCACCATCCTTGAAGGGGATGGAGAAACCTGTGTCCTATGGCTCCAAGAACCAGTCTTGCTCATGTCTTTGCTTTCCAGCATATGATAAAACTCAACTGGAGCTGAGAACCAGTCACCAGTGAGGCAGATGGGGAGGCCCAGTACACCTGTTTGGTGTACTACCAAAATTAGGAAGACCTAGCCCTTAACTTCTATCCCTCTCCAGGCCAGAACGGGCAAGGTTGCTTTGGCTGAGTGGCAGGCTACTACTTAGCAACTTCCCCTTCTTTCCCACAGTGCCAGCTCAAGTTAGAGGCAAAAAATAGTGACCGGAATAATTGCTGGGCCCACATAGGAGCCTGACTCAGAGCAGTCCTTTCTCACATCTCCAGCCATCGATTGCACTCATGCGGCTTAATTTCCAGTGGGGTTTGTGTCCCACTGCCTCTGTGCTTGAGTGAGAATAGACCTGAATTGGAAGCATGGTGTGTGATAAATGTAACCCTTTGCACTGTTCCATGGGGTCACTAAACTTTCTGCTGAATATAATTTAAAATTAAGTTGAATTAAAAACTGTGATGACTATATTTACTTTCTTACTTCAAATACCACCTCTTGACGTTGACCTTTTCCCTGCTCTATTCCGCAGCTGCTCTCTTTAAGGGATGTCATTTGGCTCCAGGATGTTCGTGGGACATTTTTGATGGACAAGGCACTGGAAAAGGGCAAATTTCAACTTCATTCGCAGTGGTATACTCCAAGCAACAGGAGAGCTATGCCTTCTCCAAGGCTCCTATCATGTAGAGGCATTTAGAAATGTAAGGAGAAGGCTATATTTTCTCTATATCTGGGGTCACACTCCATCCCCCACCCTCCTTTAAATGCCAAAGCTCCCTATGGAGCTGGGAGAAAATGTTAGGAGTAGGCACGGAGGTCTGGGGCGGAGGGGGGCGGTGGGGAAGCAAACACTGATGAATGTATTTGCTCTGATTACACTGTTATGCACGAGACAATAGCTACTGTGAACACAAAGAGGCAGGGTTCAATGCAGCTTTCTTCCTCTCCTCAATGCAGCTTTATCCAGCCAGAGCTATCCAGGAGAAATTTCTGTCTAACTGGGGCAGCCCAACCTGGAAACCATGCCTTACTCTGTGGGGTGGCTTCTTTTATGATTTGGGGTGGTTATCAGTGCCCAACTTGGAACGTTTCGCAAACACGAACTACTATACCACCACCCCACCAGCCCCTCCAGAGACGGATTGAATTTTTAGCACATGACCTTGATATAGGTATGGTCGCTGGTGCCAGTTATTAAGTTGTTGTGTCTTAAGTTACCTGTGTCCTGTGATGCTGTGGCTGTGTAACTGCCACTTCTCCAGTCAGCGGTGCCATGTTAGATTCCGCCAATAGGGGGCATCAGAGAGCGCGCCAAGCGGGAGCATGGAGAAGGACTTGCCAGTCCAATTCATTCCCGCCAGCTTCATTTTGGCACGGCAGTTTATTTGTTTCTACCTTTTCCAACCCTCCAGTACCGCATTCTTAATCATTTCTCTACTTCACGATTTACAAAAGTCTCCTACTTAAAAAATAGCAACCTCTGGGCTTTAAAAACCATCCCAGTTCTCTGCGTTCAGTTTCACTCAGGACGAAGAGGAGAAGCTTCCACAGCTGGTGCCTGTGTGGAGCGGGATCTCAGACCCCTTGGAGATTCAATTTCATTCCGGCTAGTGGACAAAGCTAAGAAGATAAAAAATGACCTTTCACCTCCGGGAACGGTAATGTCAGATTAATTTGAGGCTTTGAAACTAATGAGCTGGCTCCTCCTGGTGCCTCACGCCTTGATAACACAGCATTTGCAATCCAGTGATCTTTCTTCCTCACATGGAGCTTGGGAGGGAAGAGGGAGGAGAAAAAAACTCATTGAAAAAAATATAATTCTCATAGGAGAGTGATATGCTAGGTCCCATAAAGCTGGTATTAGAGGAAGGAAGAGAGGGAAAATGAATTACGTACCTTTAATCTGTTTAGCTTTTCACTGTTGAATAGCTGAAGGGCTCAGACAGGCAAGAGTATTGTGAGGTGATTAAATCCATGAACTTGGAGTTAGATCCTTTGGGGCCTAGGCCTGCTCTGTGACTCTCTAGCTGTGTGATCTTGGGCATGTTTTTAAACTTCTTTCCAGGAGGTTTGAATTAGATGGTGCATGGAAAACACTTATGTTCAGGCTAGGAATCTGGTTATTTTTGCATTTTTGATGATGATTGAGGGGGGCGGGAGCAACTTGAGGGTGATTTATCCATTGAACAGGAAGTCTGAGGTTTCTGCTCTGACAAGAGGAAATGTCTAACATCAGAAGACAACAGTAGAACCAGGCTGATGGGAATTATAGGAAAACTGGTTTCAGTGCAACCCAAGAGAGAACTGTCTCTCAGGATAGCTGACTGACAATGAAGATGCCTATTTGGAAAGGTAGTGAGCACCCCATCTCTGGGGGTATGCAAGCAGAGGTTCTTTTCACTATACAAAAGGGAGAGTTAGACTCTTTCTAAGGATCCTTCCCTCTTTTCAGACCTGGTTCTTCTGTTTATTAACTGTGTTACCTAGGGTTTAGCATACGTCTAAGAGCCTGGGTTGCCTCATTCATGAATCAGGCCAGTAGTGCCACTGGGCTTCCTTTTAGGGTCTCTCTTCCTTTTACCTTTACTCCTTCCCTCCAACAACAGATACTCGGGGTGGGCCAGGCACTGTGCCAGTGTCTGGAAATACCAAAAGGAAGAAGATTGGCATACATACACTGTCTTGGAAAAAACTCAAACGTGTAGTGAGGGGGTCAGGCAGATGAACGGAGCATTACAAAGCAATTCCATAGATGCTTTGATGGAGCTATGCATTGAGCAAGCACTCTGGGACCACAGAAGAAGGGTGTCTAACTCAGCAGGGGTGAGGTGGAAAGGTGCAGTCAGAGCATGCTTCTGGAGGAGATGGTGCAATAACAGATTGTGGGAGTATATGATTTGGAAGCAGAGCAAATAGTATGATCAAAGGAATAGCACGGTGTGCAGGGAACCACACTACAGGCAATTCTCGTGAGATACAAAATGTGAGGAGACACTGAAGGCAGATGAGATAAAGTGGTAGACAGAGGTGATGAAGTGGAGGCCCTTGTCTTCCATGCTAAGGAATGTGAACTTAGATGCTGTAAGTGAGGCATATTTGCTCATTTAAACAGGGAGTGGCATTCTCAGGTTTCTGTTGTACAGCGACCTCTCTAGGGCTTGTGTGGAGGATGAATTAGGAAGAGACAGGGCTGGATCACCAGTTGGCAGACTACTGAAGTCACAAAGTCATCTAAACTAGAACTGACAGTGCCATGAGCCAGGCCTCCTAATGGAGTTGTGGTAAGAATCTGATGGCGGGGTGCCCAGGGAAGTTCCCACTAAAACATGACTATTTCCCAAATGCAAAGAGTTGTTAAAATTATGATCACTCCATAAAACTTTGGTTTGGGGGACCATCATAAACGGGGTCCCCTCTTCACTTACCCAGGCAGTGCAATAAAATTCATACATGTGATCCAAACCAGTATAAATGGTACTTGTGCTAAGCAAGAGCCTTTAAAAAGTAATGAAACCACTGGCTTGAGAAATAATTTTGCTGATGCCTCTGGGATACAAGTTTCCATTCAAAGATGAACCTTGGTGCTGCTGGGAAGGATAGGGAGAGAAACACAAGATTAGATTTCATGTAGGCAAATTAAGAGGGCAGACGATGCTCTTTGAATAAAACTTCTAATAGATTTGGCGCAAGAGGGCACTGGATATGGGCCCAAATGTCTCAATTTTGCTCAACTGTTTTTGCAGACCACTGAAAATTTTTTTGTTGCCAGACTATTTTGGACTTCATAGACGTGCCCTGGGATGCCTTAAAGGGTGAGAGGAATCTTTCTTAAGCAAATGTGGTGTCTACTTCTAGTGCTGTTTATGGCAGAGGTGAAAGCTGTTTTAGAAATTCACAATAGATGCACACAAACCTTCTTCAGTTACCTAGCAACTAACAAGAGACAGTTCAGAGGTTCACAGGACTGGGGGGAGGTAAACTTGTTTTAGGAATACCTGGGAGCATTTTCACCACACCTGAGGATTACAGGACTAATTAAGTGTTTGCCTTCATCCCTTCCATCCTTCCTTCTTCCTTAAAAATCAGATAGCAAAAACCTTCTCTAAACTGCTGAGGTTTCTAGCACCAGTGAGGGTTTACAAAAACTTGATAATTCTTGAAGTCCCTTCCAAAATCACATTTTTGGCTAAAACTAGCTGTGTTGTCTTCATGAGTAAAATTAGAGGATAGATTAGGGGAACTGTAAAGTTTTACCCACATTTACATGTGCAGGGTGATAAGGTTTTTAACTTTAGTTTTGTCCAGTCAAAGGTTATGTCTAGAGTCAAAACATTTTTAAAAAGGAAAAGATGTTGAAATAATGAACCCAAGAGGCATGTGACTTCAGGGATACACATACATACATATATACATATACTATGTTTACTGCATGTATGTATGTATTTTCTGCTTACAAAAATTAGTTTATGGCCCTGGCTTGTGTGGCTCAGTTGGTTCAGCATTGTCCCATAAACCTTGGTTGTGGATTCAGTCCCCGGTCAGGGTGCATTCGAGGAGCAACCAGTCAATCTTTTTCTTTCACATCGATATTACCCTCCCTTCCTCTTTCTCTTTCCTTTCTCCCCTCTCTAGAATCATTAGGCATCAGTTCTCAGGTGAAGACTGAAAGAAAATATTTAATTTATGGATTAAGGCTTAGGATACAAATTTAAAACAGGCGACAAAAATGAGTTCTGTGCAGGGACCACATTGCTCCAGGCAGTGGGTCAACTGCTTGGTGGCCATAGCTGAATACAGATATAGAATGGGGTGCAGAGCTGCCAGATCTTCTGATTTTCCAAAATGCCAGAAACCCAGAATTCATGTTGAATCTCCTATTTTTAAAATACTGACAACTGATTCAAAGTTTTAAAAACCATTGTGTGGGCTAAGCAAAGCACATTTACCTTAAAGCAAAAGTTCTGAACACATAGTTCTCTGTATAACAATTACATGGTTGTTCATAATTCACTTTATGTGACAGGTGGAGATGAGTGCACGCAGGCCACCAGTTAATACAGTTCATCCTGTGTCTTCTGCACTCTGTGCTAGGTGCTTTTCACATCTGTCATGCTCAGAATCCTCCCTGAGGTGGGTATTATTTATCACAGTGCTCGTGATCCCCAATTCAAAGATGAGGATGCTGAGGCTCAGGTGTGTCAAGATCATGCTGAAGATAGCACAGCTCTTGGATCCTCCATTTCAGTCCCATCTCTGACTCCAAAGTTGACAGCTCATATAGGGTTGACCTTCCTGGAATAAAAGGGAAAAAAGGTTTTGTGGTTTTGGAGTCTTAAGGAGATGAAATAGTTTTATTTTACCTTCTCTTAAAAAGTGTTAGGAAACTATTAGTTTGCTAGTGCTGCCGTAACAAAGTACACCACAAACTGGGTGGCTTAGACAGCAGAAGTTTCTTTGCTCTTATTTAGAAACTAGAAGTTCTGGATGGAGGTGTCCATAGGGCTGGTTTCTTAGGTCTGTGTCCTAGGCATGTAGATGACTCTTCTCCCTGAGAGTTCTCACTTTGTCTTTCCTCTGTGTGCCTATGTCTGATCTCCTCTTCTCATAAGGACACCAGTCAGCTTGAATCAGAACCCACTATATAAATTCATTCTGCTTTAATCACCTCTTTAAAGATTCTATCTTGAAATTGCACAATTGCATCCTGAGGCACCGGAGGTCAGCACTTCAACATATAGATTTGGGGGGCCTGTAACAGATGCCATGCATTTTCCTTCCCTCTCTCCTGTCTCTGTGGTAGTAGTGGTATGGTTGGAGGCACTGAGAGAGACTTCCTGAGTATGGCAACCAGAGTGCAAGGAAGGCCAGGCATTGGAACCCCAGAGGCAATATGATTATCATTGACCCCAGACCAGCTGACCCAGCAGGTGGGCAGCCACTGTCCACCTCCAGGAGCTGTGCAGTGTGTTCCCATTTGAACCAGTTAAGCCACTCTTGAAGCAGAGCCTCAATGTTTTAGAATCAATAAAACATGAGACCTTTAGCAATGTCATCCTTTTACTTAGCATCACTCATTATATCTGTCATTTAAAATAATAGTGTTGCGGACAAGTAGCATTTTCTACTATGTCAAAAATTCAGGAAAAGCTCAGTGTCCAACGGTTGGGTTTAATAAGGTTATTTGCAGCCTTTGGGAACTATGCTGTGGGAAAATATTTATAATGAGAGAAAATTCTCGTGATAGATGAAGTGAATTAAATCTGGTTACAAAGAAGGTATGTACAGTTTTCCAACTTTTTGAAACTTTTTTTACATGTATATATGCATGCATTTGTTGTGTATGTGTTGTGTATAACCCAAAATATTTAAAATAGCTCTCTCTCAGTGGTAAAGTTATATATATTAATTTTTCTTCAGTTTTTCTAAATGTCTCATGTTTTCTACAACAAGTATATATTATTTTTACAATCAGGAAAAAACATTAAAATGTAAATCTTGATGCAGAAGATGTAAAAATGTAAACCTTAAAAACTCAAGTTACAGAAAGAGTTTTCTGACAGCCCTTTTCATAAATAACTCCCTTTCAGCTTTTCACACAGAACTGCATTTACAAAACTTAATTTATTTGACATTTCCCAGATACAACTCTCAGCCACAATTACCTGGATTCCAAAATAATTTTTTGTGGCAGCCTGAGAATCTCTTCTTTCTTTTACTTGACCATCTGATGCTTTTTTCCATGAAAGGGTTTTTTGCAGTGAATTCAGAGAAAAGGTGGTACCCCACAGACCTGGATAAAGGGCACTCAAAATAAATAAATGGGCTAGTTTAATGTGTCTTGAGTATCATCCAAGCAGACCCCAAAGAAGCAGGATGTGACTTTATAGGGACTTTGTTCCTTCTCTTTCTTCCCTGATTACCATGTTGGGGAATATTAAACAATGCTGCTCTGCACGCCAATGACTTACAGTGATGCATTCACCATGTACAGAGAATCTCAACGTCTGCATCAGCCAAACCTGGCGTTTGATCCCAGCTCTGCCCTTGGCCTATTGTGTGACACTGGGAAAGTCACTTAACTTCTCCAAGCCTCAGCTTCTCATCTGTAACATGGGTGTAATCACAAAATCTAACTTAGAGAGTTGTGAGTATGAAGTTAAATTTAACTAACTCAAGTAAAGTGCTTAGCACAGCAAATTGTTGGTTCTATGCATGCACCAATAGTTCTGTTTTTCTTTGCACCACTCTTTTTTGGAGGGGATGGGCAGAAGAGAAGGGTGATTTTTGCTACCCTGGTAAAAAACTTAGAGCAGAGGTCAGCAAACGAAGCCCACAGGCCAAATTTGCCCCCCATCCAACCTTCCTTTGTAAATAAAGTTTTACTGAAATAGTCACACTCATTCATCTATGACAACTTTTGTACTCTAATTATGGAACTGAGTCATTGTGATAAAGGTTGCGTGACCCACAAAGCCTAAAATCTTGACTCTCTGGCTCTGTACAGAAAAAGTTTGCCAATCTCTATTTAGAATATAAAAACAGCATATCTTTTCCACATGGACTGCCATTGATGAGATGAATGTCATGAGTCTTTCTCTGTCAAGTAAAGTAGCTGCTATTGTCAAAAATTTCTTATACCTAAGAGTCAACCCTCAACAATATGTTAATTCTTATTTTTTTCCACCGTTGTAAGATCTACAATGATCAAGAACAAGGCAATGTTTGTTAGAAGCTTGGAGAGTCCTCCCAAAACTGCAAGAATGGAGTATTGCACATTGATATTAAACCACTGGGACAAGACTGGCCAAGGATTCACCCAAGTCTGTGCTTCTAAACTTCTTCCTAGACACAAAGTTTGTTACTTCCCCATCTCCTTTCAGTAAAGAGGGGGCTATGTCTTTATTTTTATTTTTTAGACTTTATTTATTGTTTTTAGAGAGAGGGGAAGGAAGAGAGGCAGAGAGGGAGAGAGAAATCAATGTATGGTTGCCTTTCACCTGCCTCCAGCTATGGACCTGGCTGGAGACCTGGCTTGCAATCTGGTTATGTGCCCTGGCTGGGAATTGAACCAGGAACCTTTGGATTCTCAGGCCAGTACCTTATCCACCGTGCCACCAGCCACGGCCTATGTCTTGAATTTTTGCCAGTGAAATTGGGGAGGAAACATGTCTACCATTCCCAAACTGAACTTGAATATTCCTCTCTGACCTGTAGGTCAGATACAGACAACATACTGAAGGGCTCTGAAGTGTAGAGCAAGCTGCTCAATAGAATGTTCTGGAATAATGGAAAGCTTCTATTCTGCACTGTTCAGTATAGTAGCTTCTAGTTGCATGTGGCTATTGAGCACTGGAAATGTGGCTAGCATGACTTAGGAAACAAATTTTTACTTTTCATAAATTTGAATAGTTACATATGACTAGTGCCCACCATATTGGCTGGTGTGGTCCTGGAAAATAGCAGATATGGAAGGTAGAAGTGTCATAGGCTTGGGTCTCTGCATGGAGCAGAGCAACCCACCACCCTTTCTCCTCCCTTGCTCTGCTCAAATTACTCTGTGGAGCGGGAACTAAACAGTTCTTTGGATAGGCCTAAACGGCGAGTTACTTTGACTAGCTAGGTTGCCCTCCTACAGAACATGTTCTGGATCCCACTTTTTGAAGAAAGAAAAATTCAGCCCACCACTGATCCATTTTACAAGCTCGAGGAATGCCAGGGTATAACATAGGAGCCCCAAATCAGGGGGCTGTGTTTGCGTATGCACTTGTGTTCATGAACTCTAAAAAATCCACCTGGAGGACCAGCAGATGTGGACATGCTGTGGACATGCTGTGGACAAGCTGTGGACATGTTTTTTATTATTCTCGTTACAGGGGAGTGCTCTGTGGTGGTGGATTGGGTGAGAGAGACCACATCCCGCCTCCAGCCTTGGTGCTACCTATAGGATTAGGGAGGGGGTAGTGTGTGGAAATTGTTTTTGTGATAGACATAGTAGCTTTAAGATACAGGGGCCTTGAGAAGGCTGGGACATCCTGATACAGACTGTTTTCCTTGTTTCTTATTGGCTGATAGCCAGGCAGCCACCTGTTCTCTGAGGTGGAGGGGCCATGTCCTGAGTTAACCCACCCTCCACCTGGACATTACCCCTCCACCTCACAATCTTTATGTTAGTTCTTCTGGACAGGGAGTCCCTGGGTGGTGAGAACATTGGCACATTGCATCCATATGCCACAAATGCAATATAGTCTATACCCCAGCAGAAGGAGAAGGCAGAGGCTGAGAAGGCCACTTGTTTAATCTGATCAAACAACCCCCAAGATTTTGACAGGGAAACCAGGTCCCTGATTGCCTAGGGTATGAAAGTCTCTTCCTGCCTGATCTAAGGGAGACAAGGGAATGGAATATGAGACTGGAACCAAGGGGCTATTAGGTAGCTCATTCTTCTAAAGTAGGGATAGGCTGAAATCCTTGAAGCATCATCATTTTGATATGAAATTATCATATCCCATTCAGCCATCTAGTCTTGACAAGTCTATTCAGCCAAATCACTGAGTCTCATTTCAGGAGGTAGCAACACAGATGGGCTTCTAAAATTAGGTATACATTGTGTAAACAAACAACCAGGTATGAAAAAAGAAAGAGCATGAAGGTTAATGGACACAGCAAATCATAAGCCAACTTCTGAGTCCGCAAGAATGTTAGATGAGAAAACTTCCAAATGCAAGACTTTTGCTGGAGTAAAATTAAGCAGCAACAATCTGATAAGTCCTCTTTATTTGTCGTTTAAAGGCCTCTGGAAAGAAAACTAGAAAAATTCAGGATCCAGTCTAGTTCATAGGTGAGAAATAAAATTTTACAGACAATTCACTGAATTAGAGTTTAATTTCCGTAACTTTATAATAGATTTTATTGAAACATAACTTTTTTCTTAAAATCACCTTCATTTCTATCAAAGAGCCAAGCTAAGACCAATTCATTTATGGCATTAAGTCCAGTTTTAGCTTGGCCTGATTATTTGCATAAACACAACAGGAAAAGCAATTGATTATTTAGGATTTCTTAAATCTACTTTGCTAAAACATTACAAGGAATTTCTAGATAGAACTTTAATTAGCCCTCAGAGCTAGATTATCAGAAATTGCAGTACCTGCAGATTTGGGAGTTTCTCAAGTTCTCAAGGTCCCCAAAATGTCTTGAGGTTCCTTTCTTGCCATCTCCCTGGGAATCAAACCTTCACCTCTCACCCAGAAGGAATGTCATGAACCTTCTGAAAAGTGAAGTACCAGGTCATTATTCCAAGGGATTTTTATTAGCTTTGAAAGTCAATATCAATTCCTTTAGGTTTTCTGGTGACATGACTTTTTCAATCATGACATTCCAAACAAAGACTTGGTTAATAAAATCACAATTGGAAACTGGCTTTATCTGTTCTGCTATGAAGAAATCAGATTCCTGTTGGATTTATTCAAACAAACATATTGCCATTGAAAGGATAATACTACCTTGTTAAGAGTTTACAAAGTCTGGAGAGATCAGATAAAGAGAAAAATGTAAATTCCTCAGTATTTCTTATGAAAGTATAATTTATGAAATTGCTTTAAGAAAAAGAAAGTTTTCTTATGTTGAAAAAATAAAGATGAAAAATTATCAATATTTTCAACAAAAAATATAAAAGCTATAATTATATTATTTATAATGTTCCATAATCAATTTCTGTCCATTCTGATCATCTACACACCTCTGTAAATCTAGTGATTTCGCAGAGCTCCAGCAATCTTCATTCAGTTGAAAGGTATGATCCAAAAATCAATCCTCAGAAATATGCAACCCAAAACAAGTCAGAGTTCTCTCCATGAACCCCTTTAAAGACAGAATATATTTTCAAAAATGCATCAGAGTAAAACAATGACTATTTATAAATGACAAAGCTTAAAATGATATAGTTATAGATTCGATTATAATGCAATCGATAAAGGAATTTGCTTTCCTGTAACAACATTCTAAGATAACACTCTAAGATAAAATTACAAATGAAAGCATATCAGAGCTTTGCAGAATCTTGGAAAGTTTTATATAATCTCTAAAACATATCCATATAGAGTATACTTATTATTTCTTTATTTGACAAGGCTTCCCATGTACTTTAAGCATATTAAATAGATCTAATTAGTTCAAAAACTTCTCTTTTCTAAAAGAAAAAGAGCAAATCCTTGAGGGATTCCAGGGACCCATTGGAATAACTCAAATTCATTTCTCAATTAAAAAGTCCCTTAAAATGTAAACTTTGGGAAGGTTGTCAAACTTAACTAAAAGATTAGAACATAAACTTTTTGTAAAATAACACATTTTATGGTAATAACTTTAAAATACATTAATTAAATTAAAAACTGGTTTTCACATCGAATAATTTATCCAGACCATAGGATCCTGCTTAATTTATATAAATGCTTACATTTTTGGGGCCAATAAAATATTACCCCCTAGTTATGCCATCCAGAGGCAGGAAACATGCCACATGTAATACACAGATGAACACCTATCACACAAAGACTATATGCATGAAGACTGAACACATAAAGACTATCCACATAATTTGAATTACTAATTTTTGTAGAGAAGCATAAGATTTTCTCATTTACTTGTCTTTCTGCTTCTTCCCTCCACACAATCCTTCTTCTCCTAGTCCCCTTTAGTTTTCCCTTTTAAATCCTCTAGAAATTAGAATTTACTTTTAATTCTTTTCTTCAAAATATATTGCCATGATTTACATATTTTATTAACAATACTATATATTCATTCCTAATTTAATTAGAATTTCCAAATTTCAATGATAATTAAAAGTAACTTATTAGCATTCTTTAGATTGACAAATTTACAAATACATTTTATAATTTTCATAAACAATTTTTTTCTCTATTGACAAATACAATAGATTTGCATTCTTTTAGTGAGCTCAGTAGTATTCTGTTTCATTATCTAGTGTCCTTGATGGACTTTACAGAGGCTGAAGAAGAGATGGGAGAGATAGCTGGGCCTCCAGAAGGGGAATTCAAAGTATTTAAAAGAATCATTGCTTTCCTTTTCTTCCTGAGTTTTACTGTCTGAGAGAGGAGTGCTTTTTTTCCTGTTTAAACCATTGATTTAAATCCTTTCTCAGTAGAATCCTTATGATGTAACAACATAAAAGCTTGCACATTAGAGATCATATCCCATTTTCTAGACCTTTGGCAAAACAATATGAGATTTAGACCAAGCTGTTCCTTTCAAAACAGAAACCGTCTTCTAAAGTGAAGACAAAGTTTAAACAGATGAGTACTCTCAAACTAAATTCTCTAAAAGGAGGAACTGGGAATAAGAATCTTATCTCCTCATTTTTCTCTCTAACTCAAGCCCTTATCCCCTCATTTTTCTCTCTAACTCAAACTCAATTTCTAGCTGCTATACTGTCAATTTGGTCGCTTCTTCCTATTCCTCCAGGGGCAGCATTCCTCTTCCGACTTTCAAAGTTTTAAAAAGCTGAGGGGAATGTTGGAGACATCCCCCCAATAGGCTTGCCACCTCTTACCGTATTGAACAGGTGGACCACCGCAGGATTCCTCCCGCTATACCTGACATTCCACCTGCCTTCCCTGGGGTTCCCCACCAGGGCTCTCCTACCTGACACATTGTCAGAGTGACTCAGCAGGGGTACTTTCTGGAATATTCTGCTGACTATGAAAATTGTCAGGCAGGAGCTCCAACCCAGGCAGCTGTACTTGTGTTCGCATTTGTGTTCATGATACTCTGAAAAGAATACCTAGAGGACCAGCATATGTAGCATGCCATTTATTACTCACTTTCATGAGAGCGCACTGATGGCAGCAGATAGGGTGAGAGCAACCGCATCTCACCTCCAGCCTTGTTGTTATTTATAGCGTTAGGGAGGGGTAGCATGTGGAAATTCTACATTTTTGTGATAAACACAGAAGCCTTGAGACACAGGTGTCTTAAGAGGACTAGGATATCCAGATACAGACTGTTTTATTCATTTTTAAAAAAATTTTTGAGGATTTTATTCATTATTTTTCAGAGAGAAAGGCAGGGAGGAAGGAAGCAAGGGAAAGAAGCATCGATGTATGGTTGCCTTTCACCTGCCTCCAGCTAAGGGCCTGTCTGGAGACCTGGCTGGAGACCTGACTTGCAACCTGGTTTTGTGCCCTTACTTGGGGAATCGAACCAGCAACCTTTGGGTTCATAGGCCGGCGCCACTCCACTAAGCCACACCAGCCAGGGCTGTGTTTTACTCAATCTTTATGGCTGCTGCCTAGGAAGCCACCTGTTCTCTGAGGTCATAGGGGCTGTGTCCTGAGTTACCCCATGCAAGAACCTCCGCTGAGATTTTGGTTTCAACTTAGTCTGTGGCATTAAGGATCCTGTTTAAAAGATAGAGGGGTGGCTTTGTGGTTCAGATATAAGGAGCTTCACTCAGCAACATGACCACACTGACCCCAACTTTAAGCTAGGTAGGAAGGTTCCATTCCATTGGACAAGAGTTCCAGTTGTCTTTTTTTATAACCATTTTTAACTATACATGCTTAATACGTGACAGAGAAAAAACCATCTGGTTTGATGATTTTTGGCTTAGGAGAAGAGAACATGAAAGGAAAATATAAGTTTTAATACTCAAGAGATTAGATTCTATGTTGAAGAGGAAATGAGCTCCATTTCCAAGAGGGTCTGCCAAGAAGAGGCCAAACTGACCATGCTCTCCAAAGGTTCTCAGTGTTGCCGAGAACAGCACTCCAACGTTCCTTTCGGTCATTTCCAAGGTGAAAAGATGACTTACTGCTGCAGGAGGATAACTGGTCTCTCTGGTATCAGCAGGGAGAGGGTCTTTAAAGTTTTTATCCAGAGCAGGAAGGGTTAGGATGGCAGGAGCCATCTCACTTATTCTATGTGCCTACCATTTGGGGGGCAAAACTTGTGATACCTGTTTTATTGTAAAGAGAACCAACTTTGGAATCAGATCTTTACCAAAATGCTGAATCTATCACTTACTAGCTTGAACAAATCATTTCACTTCTCTGAGCCTTGTTTTCTTTCATTTAGGACTAATAATAGACCTACCTCACATAATTACAGCAAGAATAAAAAGACCTGTATCTAAGGATGCATTTAGGACAAGGCCTCATGAAGAACCAGGATGTTGGGAGATTGAGAATTTGGAGCACATAATCCCAACCTGGCATATCACAGAGAAGCTTTAAGGAGGTTCAATGATGAGGATGTGGGCTTATGTATTAATAAAAGAGTGCTCATCAAACTCCAGTGTGCATGCATATCACCTGGAGGTTTAGTTTAAATTCAGATTCTGAGTTAGTAGAATTATGTAATTTAAATTAGTTTTTAGGGAATTTGAAGTCTGCTGGTCACTGACATCATCTTCGAAGAGCAAGAAATAAGAGGTCTTGTCCTGCTCTGTGTTTCTGTCCTCTGTTCCCTACATGGAGGAGACGCACTACTTTGATGGGCAGGGTGGGGATAAGGATCACACCAAGTGGGTGGGCAAAAGGAGAATCTAGGTAGGTGAGTAAAGAAAGTGTGGGAAAAGAGATAGATTAGAAGTTTTCAACTCTGATAAGACTTTAGGGTCACATGGAGAGCTTTAAAAACTATCATTATCACATCTCTCCCCAGAAACTCTGATTTAATTGATTGGGATGGGGTCAGACATGACATATTAAGGAAAGTAATCCCCCATTTTATTCTTATACAGCTGGGGCTGAGAACTGCTGGATTAGATGAAAGAGGCAACTTCCCCAGCTGGAAAGAATCAGGACAAGGTTTTCTCAAAATATTAGATCAGATTTGGTTTTGGGAGCTGCTGGTTTAGGGAAAAAAGCCTCAAAAAAATTGCAGGTAAGAGGGATCAACTGCTCAAAACCTTGAAAAATCAGATCACTAGAAAAACACTAAATCTCTGCCTTACCTGAAATGATAATTTAGCTTGGGTCTTTGAAGCAGTTTTTTGAGAAGCCAAGGATAAATAGGAGATGTAAAATCCATACCATCTATTGGAATCAGAGGCTCTTTTTCTCTCATTAATACTGTGAATTTGATTGTACTCTATACTCACAGAGGATACTGAACGATATGTACTGGAGCACAGAGGCCAGCCTTGGCTGATAGCATTCCCCAGACCTCAATCCATTAGGTCTGTGGTAGGGTGCCACGGAGCCAGCACAGGTGCTTCAACGAATTCTGACCAATGGGCAAAATTAGTTTTGCTGTGATTGAGTTCATACTCTTGAAACCCACGTGTGGGCTGCCACTTGCCACCAGAAGCCAACTCAGATTCACGGCTCAGCTAAGATCTAGGCATGCCAAGCACTTCCGAATATTGTGGTTTTACAGAAGATTTCTTATGTCTTGGGGTGGGGGCCACATGAGGCACTGCACAACATTTCACTTGAGCAATACCCATTAGACATGTCTCTCCTCTGTGCCTGTGTGCCAAGTCAACAAGGAGGTTTTTCCTCCATTGCCACCTCCATGTCCCAGCGCAGTCCTGACTCCCAGGGATCAGAGTTTGGGTCTTTCCCAGCTGCTTTGCATTTACTAGAGCTAGACCCAGGTATAGTAAACACAAGGCCCCCTACAATCTTGGACCCACCCTCTTTAGGTCTATGTTATAAGCTGTTATCTGGATGTTGAGCAATTTATTTGGATGGGTGTGCAGAGTTGGGCACAATTTCTGGGAGAAAGAAGTCACAGCCAAAGAAACTGGCTAGGAGAAGCCTTTGCCTAAAGAGGCAAACAGTCAATAGTTTTACTTTGTTACTGCATATTGAAATCACAGGAGGAGTTCTTAAAATGCTTATGCCTGGATCAAAGGTTATGATTTAATTGGCATGGACATTGGGATTCTTAAAAGTTCCCCAAATCATTCCTAATATTCAGCCAAATTTGAGACATACTATTCTATCCAAACTGCTTAATGCTAAAGGGCAAGTTAAACGGACACACAATTCTTATAATAGCAATTGCATTGTGCTGAGTGTTGACCTATTTAGCCTTGTCTTTAGGCTAATCCTTTCAAGAGAGTCCTCTAAAATTCTACAGTCAGAAAGGACAGTAGTCCCCTCTTACCCTCAGAAATGCTCTAAGACTTCTAGTGGATGCCTGAAATGTTAGCTAATACTAAACCCTATATATACTACATTTTTCTCATACATATATACCTATAATAAAATTTAGTTTGTAAATTAGGTACAGTAGGAGATTAGCAAGTAATAAAAAATAACACAATTATAAAAATACACTGTGATAAAAGTTGTGTGAATGAGGTCTTTCTTTCTCTGATGACCAATTTGATGACCAAGGTGGCTGCTAATGGGTGGGTATTGTATAAAACGTGGATACTTTGGACAAAGGGATAATTGGTGTCCTGGTCAGGATAGAGTAGGACAGTGCAAGATTTTATTGCACTACTTAGAATGGCATAAGAACTTAGGAATTGTTTAATTCTGGAATTCCCATTTAATATTTTTAGCCTGAGGTTACTTGCAGTTAACTGAAACCATGGAAAGCAAAACTTTGGATGGTTGAAGGGAGGGGAGACTATTGTAGAGAGCTATTGCCTAATTGTGTCTTTGTGAGACAAAGAGGCCATTAATGCAGAGAGAGAAAGAGTAAGGGAGTGAGGGAGGGGGTGGGAGAGGGAGATAGAGAGGAAGAAGGGGAAAGGGAGGAAGACAGAGAGGGAGGGGAAAGAGGAGGGAGAAAATACTTATTTTTGAGGTAGGACTAAGAAGAAATATCAGCTCCGTGTGCCAAACCAGTAGCCTTGTTGGCATGATGCTTCTCAAGCACAGATTAGAACAACAGGAGAAATGAGTGCCAAAAAGCTCTAGTCTCTCTCTTTTTCATGGTTTCTATTCATTTGACAGAAGGCACTGCAGGAAAATTCTAACCACAGAACCAGCTCAAACTGACCCTATCCTATATCTAACATGACCCAGAACCAAAGTTACAATGGTCATGAGTAATACTTGTGATTCCCTGTGAATAGTGCTGAAGCTTCCACCAACAGTCTTCCAAGGGCAATAGTCCAGCCCTGTACCCTCTTGCCAGACAGTCAGAAGGGAAATCCTCCCCTCCATCTACTCACTAGAGGACTCAATTCAGCCCTGGGGTTACTCTGCTTCAGGCAGGGCAATATCCCTTGAAATAAATCCTTGCAAGTTTAGTGGCCAATGTCAATCTAGGAGATTTGCATATGTGTACTGCCCCTTATGTAACTTTGATTTAGACAATTGGAAGAATAACATGCCATCCTAATGAGATGGTCCTGAAGATGTAAAGAATCTTTTCACCTCTACTTTTGCAACTCATCATCCTAACTGGCTGACTTCTAAGCCCTTATGAATACCCTCCTCACTTCAGAGGAATGTAGGGTACTATTAGAGAAGGCCTACTAAGAAGCCAGGAGGTTCCATGATTTACAAAAAAAAACAATCCAATCAGGACCCCAGCAGTGCAAGCCACCCCTGGACCAGGGTGAGATCCCAGTGACCCAGGAGACTGGGCAAAATTAAGCCACTATAAGAAATGTTTAGCCCTGGCTGATAGCACAGTGGATAAGGCGCCGGCCTGTAAACCCAAAGGTCGCTGATTCGATTCCCCAGCCAGGGCACATAACCAGGTTGTAAGCCAGGTCTCCAGCAGGCTCTGTAGCTGAAGACAGGTGAAAGACAACCATACATTGATGTTTCTCACCCTCTCTGCCTCTCTCCCTTCCTCTCTCTTTCTGGAAATAATAATAAATAAACTCTTTAAAAAAAAGAAAAGAAATGTTTAATAGTGAAACTTTACAAAGGGATCCCAAAACCAAAGATTTGGGTATGCAACAGGGGCCCAAGGAGAACCATCCTTGAAAGCATTTTTGAAGCTTTTCAATAATATACCAATATTAATCTGGAAGATCCAGATAACACTAGATTAGTTAATATGAACTTTCTCAACCAGAATGCTCCAGATATAAGAAAAAAACTACAAAAACTGGAAAGGGGATTGGGGATGCCAATCCAATGTTCAGTTGGTTGAGGTTGCTTGTAAAGAGTTTAATAGCTGAGATTAAATTCGGGAAAGGCAGAAGCTGTATGGCAAGAGACAAGAAGCTGCTCTGCCAAGTATCCCTAAGCCATGACCAGCCAAGACCCAACATGATGTCTGTAAAAAAGAACAAAGGACCACATGTAAGAGCCCAGGACCCTCACCTAGACTGAAAAGGCCATCCATCTCTTGGACCACAACAATGCACCTTTTGCAGACATGAAGGACTCTGGAAATGGGCGTGTCTCCACCTTCTTTGACCAGAAGGAAAAGGGACTTGCTTCAAAACATCCCACCAGATACCATAATCCACTGATAATGACCAACAATGATGGGGCCTGGGGACTCATTTAAAGCCATTAATCGAATTGTAGACATCCACTGGTGCTCAAAATTTTATCCGGAGACTTGCTGGTTTACAATTCTGTACCGAAAAGCTGCCTTACTGTGTATCCCTAAGTCCTGAGTCCCAGAAACTCTTTGCTTTTGAATGGGATGATCCAAGGACTAATATGAAACAACAGTAGTGCTTGATGGTTTCCCTACAAGGATTAAAAAAATGTCCCACCATCTTTGGAGAAGTCATAGCTAAGGTGACATGGGAAGTGCTTGGGACCCTTGGAATACAATGAAAATTACTTGCTTTAAGGAGGTCTTAGTCTACAGGAAAGACTGAGAAGTTAAATATATCAAGAAACCAACCTAACTTGGGATAAGGTCCTATCAGCTGTCCTGTTTAGGGTGAGTAGCCCCTACAAGCAAGCTCCAATTGAGTCTGTATGAAACGTTTGAAACATTATATAAGAAACCCTTCCTTAACCATATTGTAAAAAAAAAAATAGATGCTATAAAGCATGTGTAGTCTCTAAGTGCTGCTTTATCTGGTTCTCAAGGTGGAAAAATCAATCCTGATGGTCAGCTATAATCTACATGGGATGTAGCCTATAAACGCCCTCTGTTAGTTACTTTTCAAAAGAAGAGAAGACCCAAACAGAGTGAAAGAAGACTGCTTCCTCCCAAGAGCCTGGACTGGGGCTTTATAAACCTAAATTATCTATCCTAACTTGCTATTGAATAAGCAATTTTGTACTGTCCAGTTGTGATATTTACTTGTACAGTCTTAGTCCTCATTCTGTTCCCTAATTGGTAGGAAATGGCTAGAGTGGTTGCTGCCTCAGGGGTTTGTAACTGCTCAACCAGCTCAAACTGGTTCTATTCTGTTTCTAACCAGGCCCAGGACCAAAGATACATCACTTGCAACTAACATGTGAACTCTTAACTGTACCCACAACAGAACGAAGAGGCAAGGACATGAGCAGAAAATGAACACCAGAACCATTTCAGAAGTGAAGGGTCCATTGTCCAGAAAGATCTGGGGGTGAGACCCCTTAAAATCTCTCACCTGAACATTGACTACTGGGTGACTCCTGTCTTCTATAGGTTGATTTGGCAATAAAAGCTCTTTTATCAAAAGCTGATGTCATAGTATTGGCTTCTGTGCATCTTGAGCACTTGCTAGGTAACAAAATAATAAACAAATATTTGAGAGCTAGGGAAAGGGGAAGCTTTTGAGAGGTGAGCAAGGGGGAGGACAGGTTGGGAAATGTGGGGAAATAGGGTAGTCAAGGAGTTTGCTCAGAACCATGCCAATCCTGTCAGTGCACTCATGTGTGCATTTAAAGGTGCCCACTTGGATGCACTTAGTTCCCACCCTAAGGTAAACGGGATACGTCGAACACTTCTCTGTGTGTGTATGTGTAAGAAAGAGAGAGTGAGAGAGTGGAGGGGATCTTGAATAGAAAGCTATCCCCAAAGGCAGTAAGGGCTCATGAAAAACCTGGAGCTACAAAGCTGGGCTTCAGTCCTTCTGGAACCACCTTTCTTAAGAGCATAGGATGTCAAACAAATCCCACCACCTCAGGGAGCTTTGTTTCCTCTCTGACCTTCTTTTGACTCTTAGGGTTTCAATATGTTATTTATTAATGTACTTTGTGAACAGTAAACTGCCACATAAGTGTAAGGGATTATTAAAAAGCTACCTTTACATCTGTGCTTTTATAGGGGGACTGGGAAAATGAGGAGCACAGTATTATAAAGCCTTCATATGCATATAGTAAAAAATTAGAAGAGAAAAATATATGTCCATTATTATAAAACTATGTCATAAGGAAAAATAACTTAGAAAACTGCAAAGAAATAAAACTTTCAATTTCTCCTTCCAAAAAATACTAGAATTTGTCTTCAAGATGATCATTTGTACATATTTAAAATCCATTTATATTTTCAAATTTAAGTGTCTTAATTAAAAATAATACATACTTCTTATAGAATTTCTGAATAGATAAAAAGTGGTATATTCTACCACTTAGGACCTTCTAAATCTCTTAGAATATTAAAATGTCATATATATAACTTTTATTCATTATACAAAATACACTTTAAAAAATAGCTGAGCAAAAGGAAAACTTTTAAATCACTTGAAATTCAAACCCCAAAACAATTGATTATAATCTGTAATATTTTTTATTTTAGTTTGGATTTTTCAGTATTCAAATATATGTGTATTTTTAATTACATTTTTTGATTATACTTTTACAGTTGTCCCAATTTTTCCTCTTTTTCCTCCTCTACCCCATACCTTCCACTCTCTCAGGCAATCCCCACACCTTTGTTCATGTCAATGGGTCATGCATATAAATTCTTTTGCTATTCTATTTCCTATACTGCACATTATATCCCTGTGGCTATTCTGCAACTACCTATTTGTGCTTCTTAATCCCCTCACCTCTACACCCATTCCTTCAAACCCCACTCCTACCTGGCAACCATGAAAATGCTCTCTGTATCCATGATTCTGTCTCTGCTCTGCTTGTTTGCTTGATTAGTTTTTTAGATTCAATTGTTGATAGAGATGTATTTATTGCCATTTTATTGTTCATAGTTTTGCTCTTCTTTTTCTTAAATGAGTCCTTTTAACATTTCATATAATAATTGTTTGGTGATGATGAATTCCTTTAGCTTTTTTCTTGTCTGGGAAGCTCTTTATCTGCCCTAAATATTTCTTGCCAACCCTTCTAGCCTGCAAAGTTTCTTTTGAGAAATCAACTAACAGTCTTATGGGAACTCTCCTGTAGGTAATGAACTGTTTTTCTCTTGCTATTTTTAAGATTCTCTATTTATTTATTTATCTATCTACCTATTTATTTATTTATTATTTTTGTATTTGATTTTTAAAAATAGATTTTATTTATTTATTTTTAGAGAGAGGGTAAGGAATGAAGAAAGAGAGGGAGAGAAACATCAATGTGTGGTTGTTTCTCATGTGCCCTTAAGAGGGGACCTGGCCTGCAACCTAGACACGTGCCTTGACTGGGAACTGAACCAGTGACCTTTCAGTTCAGTGCTGGCTTTCAGGCCAGCACTCAATCCACTGAGCCACACCAGCCAGGGCAAGATGCTTTCTTTGTTTTTAACCCTTGGCATTTTAACTATGATATGTCTTAGAGTGGGTCTCTTTGTAAAGTTTAGGACTCTATGCTTCCTGGACTTGCATGTCTATTTCTTTTACAAATTAGTGAAGCTCTCTTTCATCATTTTTTCAAATAGATTTCCAATTCTGTGCTCTTTTCTCATCTTCTTCTGTCACTCCTATGATGCAATTGCTATTATGCTTGAAGTTGTCCCAGAGGCTTCTTACACTACCCTCATTTTTTGAATTCTTTTCTTCTTGTTCTGATTGGCTGTATTTTGCTTCTTCATGTTCCAAATTATTGATTTGATTCTTGACTTCATCCACTCTACTATTGTTTCCTTGTAAATTGTTCTTTATTTCAATTAGTGTTTTCTTCATTTCTGACTGGATTTTTTTTTAATGCTGTTGAAGTCCTCACTAAATTCCTTAAGTATCCTTATAACCAGTATTTTAAACTCTGTATCTCATAGATTGCTTATCTCCCTTTTGTTTAGTTCTTTTTCTGGAGTTTTGCTCTATTCTTTCATTTTGGTCATGTTTCTTTGTCTCCTCACTTTGGCTGCCACCCTATGTGCGTTTCTATGTATTAGGTAGAGCTGCTATATGACTCCTTATCTTTGTAGCATGGCCTAAAACAGTAGGTGTCCTATAGGTTCCAGTGGTATAGCCTCTCCTATTACCCAAGCTGGGTACTTGAGATATGCTCTCCATATGGGCTGAGCACACCCTCTTCTTATAGAACCTTGATTGCTGTTGGCAAGTCAATGAGAGGGATTTACCCAGGCCAGTCAGCTACAAGGACGGGCAGTGGCCACTGACCACCAACCTCCATTTTCCATGGAAGATAAGCTGTGCAAGGGCCCACTCCAAAAAAATTTATCACTTAACCAGCAATCTACTTTTAGTGTTTTGTGTGTTTCTTTCCAGTTTCTTGGCGCATATTTTAAGTCTTAATTAAACTCAAACAGCCTATACTGTTCTCTTATTTTCACTTCATATTTTAGCAAAGGC
Source organism: Noctilio leporinus (assembly GCA_004026585.1). Taxonomy (NCBI): domain Eukaryota; kingdom Metazoa; phylum Chordata; class Mammalia; order Chiroptera; family Noctilionidae; genus Noctilio; species Noctilio leporinus. The sequence goes on from PVIW01004368.1 coordinate 52,546, forward strand.
ATGTTCTCATGTCAATAGCTGTGTATGAGAATTTCTTCAAGTTCCATTAGTAATTGTATTGCTTTGAGAGATGAGGAAAGAACATACATCAAAGATGTCTATGAAGAATAAACACAGTGATAAAGCAAAAAAAAAAAAAAAAAAGACATTCTACTGCTTCCCACAGCTGAAAGCAAGAATGTGTTTTCCTTCTGGGTTACTGTGCTTTATCTTCCTAAGCAAAATAAAGTGGTGGTTGAATAGATTAGTAAGATACTGCTTCCCCTACATGAGCCTCTGGTGAAAACAAGTTCAAGACACACTGGCTCCTTCTCTGAGAAGACAGGTTAAGGAGGGACTCACCCTGGAACAGATGTTTTTTATGGCAGGCATCAGGGAAACACTCTTGGCACTTTGTTTGTGGGAACTGGGCCTGTGCATGTAGCTTGTTCAGACAGCATGTGGGATGGAGACAGGTTAAGTCTTCTTGGCATCTCCTGTTTGACAAGGGGCAAAAGTTAAAGCCCAAATCACTCAAACTGTGTTCCCCAAGGGCATTACTATTGTTGCATCCTTAACCCGCCACATTTATCCAGACTTGAGATATAGGAAAGGACTACTGCCACTAGGAGGGAATTTGAAAAAGGTGCTGCTTCCTCAAGATACAGTCCTTCCATCTGTTAGAAATTTGTAATGCACTAATTTTATCATTGACCTTTGCTAAAATTTTTATAATTAAAATACAAATAGGCAAAACCCAGACTTCTGCCAGCCATAGAGCTGCATGCAGCCCAGAGCTTAATGCAGTTGCTCTGCTGAGAAGGCTAGGTGAGCATCCTGCACCCACATTTACAATAGTCTGGGGTTTCCATTGCTAATGCCTACTGCCTCCACCCTATAGAAGCTACTGCCTTCTGTTTTGCCACTTAACAAACATTTGTTCAGTGTTTGAGAGGAGCCAGACTCTGTGCTAGGCCTGGGCAAATCAAGGGATGAGTAAATCATGGTATTTACTATCTGAAAGTATATCATCTGGTGATGGAGGGTGGTGGGTAAATGGAGAAATGCAGTATAGGGGAGTCTTCCCTTTATTTCACTGAGTTTGGGAACATTTTCACCAGGATTGGGATTAGGATGAGACGAGTGAGGAAGAGACATGTAAGTGTAAGTAAGGTAGGATCCTGTCTTTACTTAAAGCGTTGATATTCTGTTCATTATGGACTAGTTTACATTAATTTTGATTCTTTAAAATACTGCATAAAGATACTGTTTATCTTGATTACTGAATTTTTTTGGTGCCTCTGTAAATTCTGCTCCCAAGGTGAAGACCTCACTCGCCTCATCCTGGTTCTGGCTTGGAAATCAAACCATCTCTAACTTTGTGTTCAACTGAACACCAGCCATCAGATAACACAATACAGGGGTGTCTGAACTTTATCATTCTGCTCTTTGGAATTTGGGGTGTAACTAGACTGACCTTGCCATTCATTTGCTATGTTACCCCAGGCAAACAGCTTTCCTTCACTCAAATTCAACTTGTCATCTGGGAAAATGCTAAGCTGGGAGGATGTGTTCTACAACGACAAGAATCTCTTCCTTTGACAAATATTTATGGAGTACCTACTGTGTGCTGATACCATCATAGGTGCTAGAGCTACTGAAGTGAACAAGACAAGTTTAGGGGAGGGCATATAAGTAAAAAGATTGAGAGAGTGTGTGTGGATGAGTTACTGCAAGAAAGAGTCAGGAAGGTTCTCAGGGGAGGTGATATTTGAGCTGAAACATCAATGATAAGTGGATACCATGGCTTGTACCTCTCAGACTTGCAACCTTTTTACCTTTCCACCCCCTGACAGCTAATCTTTAATGTGCCCTTCCTTCCTTTGTGCGTGTTATAACATGTATAACAACTACACATGTCCCAATTCATCTGCAACAATGCCTATTTTTATGGATAAGGACAGGAGCACAGGGTTCAGTTAACTTGGGAAGATCACACTAGCTAGTGGGTGGTGGGGAAAAACTGGGCAGGTAGGCACTGGGGCCTCAATGCTTGGGTTCACTCAAAAGTCACTTAATGAGCATCTACTACATTACAGGCACCCTACACTTAGGAGCACACTCCATCCTTCCCCTCTTCCACATTTACTAGCACTCAATGAATACTAAATAGATTAATGCGTGGCACAAACTTTTAAAATTGTCTCTTTAGAGGGTAATGGGACCGCTCTATACCTTGATTGTGGTGGTGGTTACAGCTCTGTATGAATGTCTCAAAATTGGCAGAATCATGCACTAAAAAGGTCATTTTTACTGGATGTGAATTACACCTTAACTTACAAATAACCCCGATCCCTCCACCTCCAGCTACAGCAGGAGGGGCCTTGAAGTGGTCCTGTTCCCTAACTTCTGAGACAGGGTGAGGGGCAAGCCTTTGGGCTGGTCGGAGTTGGCCCCAGGGAGGTGGCCAGGAAACGGGGGTCAGGAGAAGGTGGGCACAAGCGGTGCGGGGAGCTATGGGAAGGGCCAGCAGACGGCGGGGCAAAGCCGCGGAGGGCGGGGGGATGCTGGGAGAGAGGGAGGGACCTGCGGGCTGGAGAACCGGAGGTACAGGGAGGGGCGGAGGGGGAGGCGTGCTCTGGAAAGCGCGTTAGGGGCTGCGAGGCGGAGACTGCCAGGCCACGGGCAGCTGGGGGTGCCCGCCAGGAGACCCGCCCTCCCAGCCGCGGGGCGGACAGACCGACAGACCGCGCTGTGTGCAGCAGGCGCCCGGCCATGTTCGGCCGGAGCTCCCGGAAAAGACTCTCCAGCCGCTCGGTGAGTGTCCCCCACCAGAGCGGGGCAGATCTCCGGGTGCCCCTGGGCGGCCGTGAGCGCCCCGGCCCGGTCTCCCTGTGCCCGGCAGCCGCGCACCTGCGGCCCCAGGTAAGCCGCCCGGCTGGAGGGCGGGGGTGTGCCCGGAGAGCGCGAGAGGGCGCCTCGGTGGAAAAGGGATCAAGTCCCGATTCCCAGCCGGGGCGAGAGGGAGACCAGGAACTGTGGCCCGCAGTGTCACAGTTCCGGGCTTCTCCCAAAGCCCCCTCCCTCACTTCTTCCTTTAAGGCAGATCGTTATCCCAGCACTAAAGCACCAGTGTCCAGCTTTTTGGAGCTCTAGCCACGGACTTGACTTTGGGTTGCTCTTTTGGGGCGTCCTGTGCTGCCGCATTCCCAGGAGCAGCAGCTTGGTCCGCGAGTGGGTGCCAGGGTTGCGTCTTGGGGACTCTGGGGAAAGGTCTTGCGCTTTTGTTTCTTAGAAACCCGTGCGTGACCAAGGTGCCTCGGGGAGACAAAGCCCCAGTCATGGCCATTTCTTGGTGGCTTGGTGCCCTCACCAGAGGCAGCCTGCCTGAGTTAGAACACCCTTCCCCATGCAGGAGCCCACTCCTGGGGAACCGGCAGCGCCCTGCCCCAAGCCCCCCACCTCTAAAATGAACACTGGATGAGGTGGGGTGGGAAAAGTAGGACGTCATGCCTGGGGACAGCATGGGGCTTTGGAGGGAGCCTCTGTGGTGGAAACATGTTGTGTTGTCTTTTTGTTTTGAAGTTGACTGGACTGGGTCGGATAGAGAGAGGCCAACCGTGTACCGCCTGTGGTGACCAGTGCCCAGGGTTTGCCTTGCATAAATGGAGGTAAGACGCCTCAAATTTGATTTCTAAAGGCGCAACACTTGGGAGTGGGGATGGGGATACATTTGTATGTCCATGTGTGAAAAAATACACGTACACGCGTCTTTATTTCTCCTTTTGTAATTCTCACTTGTAAGCCACATGGAAAGAATGCTAAGACTATTCCTTTAAGAGTGGGGCTACATCTGCTATGAATATCGAAGGTGGAAGTGGTGGCCAGACACTGGGGGATGCAGGGGAGCATTGCCTTGATGTGGGAGTGTTGGGTCCCTCCAACCCACACTCTCTGTGTATCTAAGTCACGCAGTCCCAAACAATTCAACTTGGCATGGGATTGTTTTCAAGATCTACAGTACAGTGCGTGTAGGACTTGCTGGACTGGCTGGTGTTTTCCAATTGTGTTTTTAATTCAGCCCCTGTAACTTTGGGTCCAACCGCAAATCCACCACTGCCCGTCTGCGCTGTGTCAACCCTCTTCGGTGGCCAGATGTTTTTTATTAATGTGCCGTGAATGTTGACTTCCAGGCAGCCCCAGCCTGGATTGGAATGATTATGTTTAGGAGACAAGGGATCTTGATGCCCTCCCAATGCTTCTGATTGCTGGGGCTCTGGTTGGGAAAAGTTGGGGTGCAGGCTTGCTGGCTCTCAGTTGGACTGTATTAACACATTGTTGACCAGCAATTTTATACAAAATCTAATGCAGGTGCAAACACGAGTTAACTCGTGTAGCAAACTGCATCCATCTGTTCATTAAGAGAAGAGGCAGATCCTTTTTGGCAACTTCATGAAAAGGAAAAACCAGTGGCAGAAAAAAAATCTTTTTTCCAACATTATAACCCATTTTCTCTTTGATTATTGCATCTTTCTCCATTGCTCCTATGCCCCTTTGAAGAGGGCCATTTCTGGACACTGAGGAGAATAGCCTGCTTTGATCTTTTTCCTTCCTTTTGTGTGTGCTTCTTTACTTTATCCTAGTTGGTAATGTCTGCTGGGCACCAGTTGTAAAGGAACTCCAAAATCTCTCCTTCAGAAATTAAATGCTTTTGTTCTTGCCTCAGATGAGTCTGGCAGCCTATTTGCCTTTGTTTCAGGGCACTATGCACAGCCCTATGGCTCCTGAGCATTTAATAACTTGTGTGTTAGAGGCAAGGCCAGGCAACCTTATAAATATGTAATGGGTAGACTTATGCAGCCACCAGCCATGATAATGCTGTGACCCAAACAGATGTGTTCTAGGCTGCCCTACAGTGTGTCCCAGTTGTAAAAGTGGGTGATATGAGGGAATAGGTATAGAAGTTCTATTTTGTCAATCTAGTCCAGGACCCAGGATTATTGCTTGTGTCCTCTTTAGTTCATCTTATGCTTGAATGGCAGGGTGGGTAGGCAGAGTGATGTACAGGGCAGTGATTTTCAGCTTCTCCTGATTCTGCAGCATTGGAGTCAACCTCTGACTTAGAGGCCTGCGGGGTAGTGGTACAGTGTAAGGATGTACCTGGCTCCCCTCCTTCAGTCCGTCATCTCTAACCTGTAAGTCAGTCACTGACTCTCCCTCGTGCTCAGTTTCCCTAACCATTAAACGAAAACAGTACCTCACCTCTCAGTGTGATTATCTGGATTAAATGAAATGTTGAAAACACATTGTTTGCCCAGTACCAGGCACATGCTAAATACAAGCGACTTTGTTTCATTATTTTTAGCTTTCTGTCAGCCACTGCTCAGGAGGAAACATAGCTAGCTTGTCTGAGGCTGCTGGGCCTCCAAGTCACTTAGACTTTTAGGACCACAGCTTCTCAGAGAACCTGAAGCCATTTTTACGCAGCTGACTTTGTGATGGGAGAACAAGTGTTTCATTTTCAGCCCATTATGGAATCTTTCTTTGGGAAAGAGATCCTTTCATTAGGCTTAGATAGGTTTTCATGTGAAGCAGTTTCCTCAGTCACAGCAGAAAGGCTTCACTTTGGCTCCATGAATGGGGTTTTTATGGCATTTCCACCCATTCCTGGAAAGGAAGCAGCTCCTTGCTTTTGCCCCCTCCTTTTCCCCAGGGGGCATAGTTTGGGTGACCTTTTGGAGAAGAGGGTTACAGTACAATATTCTAGTTGGCAGTTTGAAATCCACAGCATATACTCATTTACTACTCCTCTGTTGAGATAGTTGTGCCCAGATGGGAGGAAAAGGCTGGTCTGATGTGCTGACCCACAGAGAGTGAACTTCCCTTACCCCAAAGTACCAAGCACCTTAAGTATTGCCACTCAACTAGTCTCTCAGCTAGCCACTGGTCTCCCTGAAGTCATTGTCTACACAGCAGGCATGTCCTCAGTATGTCCTCAAAGCAGATCAGTCACAAAGGCCCTGAAGTTCTAGGGAGGAAGCACCTTGTAAACAAATTTTGCTCCCCCATCTGGTGAGGAGGAGAGAGCAAGGGCTTTGAAGTTTAGACAAGCAGGGATGGTGTCTTGGTCTGGCCTTGACTGGCTTGGGACTTAGGCTCCTTGAATTCCATTTTCCTCAGCTGTCAAACTGGGATCTCTCTACTGAACAAATATTTGAGTGCCTACTTTGCGCCAAGCACTCCTCTGGTGCTGGGGATACAGCAAAGAACAAAACAGACAGGATTCCTGCACTTATTCAACAAATAATTACATTTTAGATAAGGAGGTCAGGAAAGGACATCCTGAGGGGGTGACATTTGAGTAGAGACCTAAATGAAGCCAGAAAGGAGGATCCTGCTGATTTAAACCCTGGGCAGGAACCATCAGTATCGTCATCTCATGGCAGTTTGTTAGAAGTGCAAACCCTCAGGCCCTACCTACACTTACTGAACCTGAGTCCTGTTTTGCCAGGATCCCTGGCTGATTTGTATGTGCGTGTGAAAGATGGAGAACCTGACATAGAACACAGAGTACTGCACACGCCGGTGTGGTGTGCTCTGCACACAATGGAACCCCCTCTGCATGAAGAAAGATGTTTAAGGTCCTGTGGAAGCCTGTTTCATTTATGGGGATTTTTCTATACTGCCCACATCTGTATTATCACCTACATCTTTAGGTGGAAAATAACAAGATTTTTTATTTTTAGGATTTCTAAAGGACCCACAAGGATTTGTGTGTCTTGGAGGGCAGATGGCTCACAATTGTCAGTTATTCTTCACCTGATCTAGGGCAGGTGGAAAGCAAAGATGGACAACGCTACCTACAGGTGACCACCTAGCCCTGAGAAAAAGCACCTCCAGGCAGCCTCAGGCAAATCCTACAGTGGCCAGGCCACAGAGGGCATTTTCATTAAAAGGAAGATTAAGGGATCTTCATGGACTGCGGCCAGAACAAAATCATTAATAACTAAGCACTTACAGTGTACTCTAGTATGAGATAGCATTCTGAGCGGAGGTTAATTAGGCTTGCTTGTTTGCCACCAGATTGAACAGGGAGAGAAAAATAGCCATGTTTACAGTGAAGGTTTACCCTTTGAATGTCTAGGCACCGGTGAATTTAAAAAATAATATCAAAACAACATCAGCAGTGAAAAGGATGAGCACTGACTCTGTCCAGAGCTGTGCCTCCAGGTTTTGCACCCATTTCTCGTTAGTCCTCACCAAATCCTATGAAGTTCATATGATTATTTTCCTGGTGAAGAAACAGGCTCAGAGCTGCTGGGATTTGGCTTTAAAACCCAAGCTCATTTCCTTGTGAGTTACTCCTTCATGTTACTTCGCTATTCCAATGGAAAGGTCACAAGCTAGAGAGGGCCTTAGGTCGCATCCAGCCTGCAGATGGGTTTTGTTTGGTCTGCACAGTGTGTTAAATAAAGAGGCCTTTTCTAACCTTAAAATTCAGGTTCCAGCTTCTGTTGGAAAATCCAAATGTGTGATAACATGGGGACTGTTGCTTCATGACAGTAACTGGTAGATGTGAGTGTGTTCCTTTTGGAAGGATGTGACCTCAGCTCACCATACTCTTCAACATTCCAGTGGAATTCAAGGACTTCTTCAAATATTTAGGTGGCCTGTCAGGTCCCAAAAGTGATTGGAGCTTGCAAATCCTAAGTGAGCATTCTCATCTCTACACATGTAGTTTTAAAAAGAACAGGCTTCTGTAATATTAGCTACCATTTTTAAAGCATTGGCAATGCCAGGCAAATGTTTTCCCTCCTTCCTCTCTTTTCACACACAATAGTTTTTGGAGATAATTGCAGTTTTATATATATATATATATCCATTTTAATAGATAAGGAAACTGAGTCTCAGAGGTTAAACAACTTACTTAAGTTTCTACAGCCGGCTAGTCAATAGTTTCCCCATCCTATCTGATTCTAAATTCTGTGTTCTGGACCAAGACTTCTCAAACTTGGCATGTGTATGAGTTACCAGGGGGTCTTGTTCAAATGCAGGTTCTGATTCAACAGGCTTGAGGCAGGGGTGTAAGATTTTGCATCTGTAACAAGTTCCCAGCTGATGCTGATACTGCTGGCACAGGGACTACAGTTTAAATAGCAATGTTCTAGACCTGGCATCCGCAAACTCCACCCTACTGGCCAAATCCAACCCTTCTTCTGTCTTGTATGGCTTACATGACATTTTTAATGGGTGGGGAAAAGACAAAAGAACAATATTTCATGACATATGAAATTTATGCAAAGTTCAAATTTCAATGTCCATAAATGAATTGTTATCTGAACAAAGGCATGCCCATTAATTTCCATATTGTTTGCAGCAGTTTTCCTGCTTCAGCCATAGAGTTGAGCAGTTGCAACTGATTGTATAGCCAACATAGCCAAAAACACTTACTGTCTGACCCTTTACAGAAGATATTGGCCATCCCCTGGTCTCTGCCACTATTCAGTGGAATATGCAAATAGCTTCTCTTAGTTTTAGAAGAGAGGACTCTGAAAATCTTCTGGAACCAAAGCTAGAGGAAATAATCCCTCCAACATGGATGAGAATGGTGCTAAAATAAAAAATCAAAGGCAACCAAAGAACCAGGGAACAGACCAAAGCCATTTCTATAGGGCACGTAGAGGTGAGACTTGCAAGACCTGATCAATGAACTGCTTGTGGATTCCACAGGCCTTGTAATCCCTTTAATGGTTCAGCTTTCGTGATAAATGCATATTCAACTCTAGTATTAAAAGACTGGCTTTTAGCCCTGGCTGGTGTGGCTCAGTGGATTGGTGCCAGCCTGTGAACCCAAAGGTTGCTGGTTCGATTCCCATCAGGGCACATAACCAGGTTGCAAGCCAGGTTTCCAGCCAGGTCTGTAGCTGGAGGCAGGTGAAAGACAACCATAGATTGAGGTCTCTCTCTCTTTTTCCCTCCTTCCCTGGCCTTCTCTCTGAAAATAATGAATAAAATCTTAAAAAAAAAAAGAAAAATGAAAAAGAAAAAGAAAAAAGATTGGCTTTTAGAGCAGCCTTCAGGAGTTACCGTTTCCAAAGCAGATGACAGGGAAAGCCCAGGGCAATGGTAGCTTTGTGAGGTTGGTTTAATTATGCAGAACAGTTTGTCTCCAGACAACTGCTGACTCCCTAGGCAGGATGCTTTGGCACTGTGCAGTTGCTCCAGACGAAGCACTGCTGGGTCAGCCAAGACTGCCTTGAAAAGCATCTCTCCTTAGTTGCTCTGGCAATTGCATTGATTGATGACTGGCAAGGCAATTTGGGGAGATTCCGGCCTGGTTTCCTTTAGTGGATTGTAATTTGGCTAAGAAATGGATTTCCACCAATTATTTTGCTTAGGAGGAAAACATTCTGTCTCAGTCAACTGATGTGCCAAGAAAAGTGGAGGAAAGGTGTACATGTATTTAAGACATGTCTAGAGCCCTCAAGGTATGGAAAGATACCTAGTAGCTAAGAAGATTGCTGTTGGCTCACCTTATGTCATTGGCATTTGATAACATATCTAATAGAAGCTGGAACACTTTAATAGGGTTTTTCCTATTAAATACACATTCCAATACAAGATGTGGCAAAAGTAGGTTTATGTTGTGAGTACATGAAACACAGAGTTTATTCTTGTTAATAATTGTATTATATTTTTGTACAAAAAACTGTAAACTATTTTTGCCTTGCTCTATATATTCATGTTGTTGTCTCTGATTTTGAAATAAGACAGGGCTATTATAGAATATTTAAAATACAACACACACACGCACACACATGCACATATAAACATATAAAGCACAGAGAAGAAAACCCTTAATTATGCCTTTGAAAGCAAGGGTCAGCAAACCACAGGCAGTGGGACAAAATCAGTTGGCTATTTGTTTTTGTATATCCTACTAGCTAAGCATAGTTTTCACATTTTAAAATGGTTGGGAAAAAATCAAAAGAAGAGTATTTTGTGGCACATAGAAATGATATGAAATTAACATGGTAAGTCTATAAATAAAGTTTAATAGAACACAGCCATGCCCATTTATTTAGTATCATCTGTGGCTGCTTTTGCAGTAGCAGAATTGAATCATTGAGATAGCCCTTGTTGTCCACAGAAGTGCAAGCATTTACTGCCTGGCCCTGTGCAGAACAGCTAGAGATATATGTTTATGTCATGGTGTTTGTTTCCTCCTCAGATTCACTCAAATTATACAGATTTTACAGAAAATTTACATTCTACATCTAGTCTTTTGTATCTTTTATTCATATTTAGAAATACTTTTTGGACATCTTTACATTTCAGGCAAAAAAATCTAATACATTTATTAGTTTTTAGAATCCAGTATATGGGATTGAATTTAAGAAATTCTATTCATGTCCACTTTGGTGGTTTTTCATTGTTTGCTATTAGAATCTACATGGCAAAAGCTTTTCTTATGCTACAGCATGCCTTTCTGGAGCTCTTGTCAAATTGTTCTCCAAAAAAGATGGTGCCAACTTTCACTTCTACTCCTGAAAAAATTTGAGTGTATTTCTGTGTTCTTTGGGATAAAACTTTGAAACATACCATCTTGTACGACAACCTTGTAATTAATCCTTATTTAATCACCCAGCATGACACTTTGTACCTGATGTTTAGTGAGAAAACAGGGAGCATTGATGTCAGTCATTTTTTCAAAACACACTTTGTCTTTAATTCTGAAAGTGATACTCTCACACTGTATTGAAAGGTTGCCATTCAGCCTTAAATTTCTGTTGTTTTAAGTCAATGGGCTGAGAGGGAATCTAATAGATTTGTTATTTTGCAGTCTCTTAGTTCAAAAAGCTATGTTATCCTTTAATTCTGTGATTAATGAGTACCCAGAGAGAATTCCCCATGGTCAGAGTGAGCGTTCCCTAAAGGGATTGATTCCCAGATCACTGAGCATTCCAAGATCAGAAGGATTCTACCTGCCTGTGTACAGGAGAGTCATGGGGGTGGGGTGATCTCAGGAGAGATGTGTATTTCCAGGCAGTGTCATCAGAACTTCTAGGAAGCTTATAAAGGCTTATATGGGAGCATTATAGCTCAGGGTTAATGGGACAGGTTTTGAAGACATTTTGTTGGGATTGTAGTCTTGGTTCTGCCTCTTACTATTCTTGGGAAAGTGACTTAACCTTTCCCAGACTTTCTTGATTTTTTTCATCTGAAAAATGAAAATGATATTATTTATAATTCTGAGGTTATCTTATGAGGTTGTTATGAGGATTAAATGGTACAATGCATGGAGCGTGCCTCTCTGTGCATGGTGTGTAGCATGGGCCTCATATATGTTAGTGGTTGCAAGAAGGTTCAATGGAAACAAGATTGGATAAGGAGTAAAAAGACCTGGTTCATGGCCCTGGAAATTGTAGGCTTTATGTCAGAGAACAAGCGCTTTAACTACCATTACCTTTAGTCCTTTGTTTGTTAAATGGGGGTGATGATTCTTGTCTTAGGGACTTAGCTTAGAAGAGATAGAGGAGTCCTCCCTTATGTGGAGGTTTGGGTTCTAAAGGAACAAGACTGAAGGAATAGCAGATTCATACACTCATCTGGGGCTATATACACTTGAGATGAAATGAACTTTAGTAGAACTGGGCCCTGAATCTCCCAATCTTTTTGCTTAAGTGAAATGTGCATATAATGTTTGTAAAAGCAATTTGCAAAGTCTAATAGGAAGACAACATTTAAACTCTGTTCCTGGAGTCAGTATATAAAAAAGAGCCTTTTATTTTTTCTGCCTTGTCCCCACCAACCAGACCATGAATATTTATGTCCAAGATGAAAATCACACATCATCAAGGCAAAGTAAAAGGTAAAAGTCTATTTTACCTAAGCCTGCTTAATAAGTTGGCTCCCATGTGAACCCAGATAGCAACTATGACCAGATAGCAACCTGCTGGCTGGGGAATTGAACTCTCAGCCTTTTTTGTGTATGGGATGATGCTCCAAACAACTTGGCCACCTGGCCAGGGAGCATTTTGGCATTTTGACTATCTTGGTCTAAATGCAAAACTATACCTTGGAGAAAAGAGAGTCTTATATTCTCAATGGCCTGGGAATGATCTGGTTGTTGTCTACTATGAATGAAATATCTGAAGAACCCAGGCTAGTAGCTTTGAGCTGGTGTCTTAAAGGTGAAACTCCTATAAAATCAGAGGGTGCAGGGTTGAACTTACTAGGGTATCTGAAAGGTGAAAACTTGAATCAAATTACAGTGTGATTTTCAGCAGGAGAATACTAGCAGTTTTCTAATCAGATCTGTACACATTAAAGGGGGTCCCATTCAGCCTGTTTACAGCTTTGGTGTTAAATTGAGCAATCTGCCTGGTTTGTGAAGGCAGGGGTACTCATCAGAAATGTCATTTGCATGTATCCTGGAGGAAACCTCCACAAAAGGGATCAATCAGGGAAAGGAGTTTATAGCCCATCCCTTCAGCAGACAACTTTAAGTCAACAAAAAATGAACAACAAGATAGTAATTAGCCAGTGTTTGGACCTTTGCTTTTCAGCCTTTGCTCCCAGTGCTTTACTAATCTTGACATCATGTTGCAAAACAGATGCAAGCATATTTGACCATTGGAAAATATTTAATGAGAGCGTTACTTGATTTCATGTTTGGTACTACTTGATGATGTGGAAAATGGCTTTCACAGTTCTTAAAAGTTGGCATATTGAGTGTATATGTAACTCCCAAAATGGTCTTCCAACTTGGAGTGCTGAGGAATTAGGCTTCCAGGGGACTTATTAAAAGAGTGCAGGTGTTTTGTTTTCTTTCTTCAACACGCTATGAAGTTACTCTGATAATATAATTTTTCAAAGCTTTTCCCCCCAAGCAGGAATTCAGGAGCGCTCCTGTCATTTGCATCCTCAATGACTCTGCCTTTGGAGCTTCTCCAGCAACTTCTGAGTTATCTAGGAATCATGACAGGCTCCTTTTATCTTTATGAATCCAAAAATTTGGAAACAATACATAATGGGATTATCTCCATCATCTTGGGTCTGGAATATTTGAAGTGAGAGGAAGGAACATAGATGTTTTTTTGGCCCTAGTCCGTGTGGCTCAGCTGGTTGGAGTGTCATCATAAACCAAAGAATCTTGGATTCAATTCTTTGTCAGGACACATGTGTAGGTTGCTGGTTCCATCTCTGGTCAGGCCACTTGCATAAGGGAGGCAGCCAGGAGGCTTCTCTCTTGAATTGATGTTTCTCGTTTTTCTCCCTCAGCTTTCCTCTCCCCCTGGTTTCTGGGAGGTGGAACCATTTAATTGATGTTTTCAACAGCAAATGTTTCAGTTATTTTTTCTCTTAAATTTTCAAAATCCTGGGATAACAGTATTTTGAGTCAGGTTAATTTCTTATTTTAAATTAATTTTGATCAAATTGTTAAATGATAAATGTGCAGTGTAAATAATTTGGAAAATTCAATTTGGAAAGTCAAATGATTTTTAAAAAAAAAAGCCTAACTTTAACACCCACAAAGAAATACTCTTGGCCTTAGCCTGATTTCATTACTTAGAACTTTGCATAGTTATATTAGTTTTCTAGAGCTACCAAAACAAATTACTGCAAACCTGGTAGCTTCAAATAACAGAAATTTGTCCTTTTGTGCCTGAAGGCTAGAAGTCCGGAATCAAGGTGTTGGCAGGGTCGTTTCCCTCTGGAGGCCCTGTCCATGCCTCTGCTCTAGCATCTGGTAGCTCTTGGCTTTCCTTGGCTTGTGAATGTATCACTCCCTTCTCTGCCTTTGTCATCACACAGTGTTCTTTCTGTGCGTCTCTGTCCCTTTCCCTGCTCTTCTCTTGTAAGGACTTGTCATTGGATTTGCACTCTCCCTAAGCCAGGGTGATCTTATCTCAAAGTCCTTAGCTTATCACATTTCAAAGACCCTTTTTTCCAATATATCACACTTAGACATTCTAGGTGGATGTTTCTTTTGGGGGAACCCATTATCATCATTGTAGCATAAACAGTTTTACATTCTTTTTTTTTTTTTTTTAAAGATTTTATTTATTATTTCCAGAAAAAGGCGAGGGGAGAGAGGCAGAGAGGGAGAGAAAAAATCAATGTCTGGTTGCCTTTCACCTGCCTGAAGCTATGGACTTGGCTGGAGACCTGGCTTGCAACTTGGTTATATGCCCTGGCTGGGGAATTGAACCAGCAACCTTTGGGTTTGCAGGCCTGCACCTTATCCACTGTGCTACCAGCCAGGGCTCACTTTTACATTCTTCAGCAGTGTGTCCAACTAAGGTTTTCTAAATGTGTTGTTTCTAAAACTACTATGGCATGGAAGGTGGGGCCTCAACTTTAGGGCACCTCTAAGAATGTGTTTTACTTGCCTTTTCTAGGCATAGTTAAATGCTTGCAACAGGAGAGGACTGTAACAAGCTGCTATTAGTGGATGGAATTTCCTGCCCACATTGATGAATTCAGCTGTCTGAATCAGTTGACCTCAGGTCACCCTATGGAGTCCATCCATCTTTTTTTAGCTTTTGTTGGGCCTTTCCAGGGAGATGTATAGGAAGTGAACTGATAGTCTGCGGACAGTTATTTGTAGGAAAAGCTTATGGCCCTGGGGACTTTTAATTAATGTCTAGGTTATATAATTGATTCACTTTAAAGTAAAGAAAAATATATCATCTTTAGAAAAGGAAATTGTTTGTGATCCTAGAGACAATTCTCATCTCCATAAAACTGTGCCAGAGCTGACTTACTCCACCCCATACCCTGCCCCTCACCTCTTTAAACCCAACCAGAAAAAGTATAACATCAACTGTACTTCGCCATTCCCTGATTTCTGTTAAATCTGGCATGAGTGCATCTGGACTATTCAGAATAAATTAATCTGAACTCAAATGAAAGCAAATTATTATTCTTTTCATTATCATCATCATCATCATCATACTAGCAGTTATCATTAATTGAATAGTTATATTGTGCCAGGGATGTTAGATCCTAAGCATATTTCATATATTCATTTATTCATTTTTTTCCCATTTCTTTTTTTTAAAGATTTTATTTAATATTTTTAGAGAGAAGGGAAGGGAAGGAGTCAGAGAGGAAGAGAAATGTCAACATATGGTTACTTTTCACCTGCCTCCAGGCACTTTCAGACCTGGCTGGAGACCTGGCTTGAAACCTGGTTCTGTGCCCTGGCTGGGGAATCGAACCTGCAAACCCCGAACCAGCAACCTTTGGGTTCGCAGGCCAGCACCTATCCACTGAGCCACCAGCCAGGGCTATATTCACTTATTTAATTATTGAAACCCTTTATGAGATAGATACCAATTTTGACACTGGTTTCATGAAGAAATGAAGTACAACAAATTCAAGTTACTTTCCCTAGGTCACAGGGCTAGTGAGTATTGAAACCAAAGTTAAATCTTAGGATTCTGACTATAGTTGAGCTCTTAAACACTATTACCTTTCTGACTCTGGAGAGATCTCAGATTCTAAACAGTTGCAGGACTGTTTCCCTCCCTTCTCAATTTCTTATTCACTAGATCTCAGTTGGTGATTAGAATTTACATCTAATGAATTAAGTGCTACTGCTGCTGGTCCAGGGAATAAAGTTTGAAAATCACTGGTTTGCACCATAGCTCAGCCCTCCAGTACTTGACAGTGACATTAGGGAAATCAGGTGACCATGATTTAAATGATTGTTCAGTTTAGCAGTTCATAAGCCTTCTTACCACAGAGTAGTTCATGTAACTACTAAAGGATTAGTATTGATGTTGAGGGCTAGTAGTTTAGACTAGAAAGAGAGGCCCCCCAGTTCCCATTTAAGCTTTAGTATATTCTTGTCTGCCTCATTTTTCCTCATTTTTTTCCTATTGCTTAAAGAACAAGGAATTTAATAAAATGGATTTTAAATTCTTTCATCAGCTGGAAATTAGAACCAGCCAAAGTCTGGTATCTATGAAGATAACTAAAGATTAATGCAAAGTTCCAGCCCTACCAGATAGCAAAATACATTGTAAAGGCTATACAAATGAAAATAATATGGTACCGGAGCAGGAATAGATTGCCGTGACAAACCAGAACATTTCCAAAACTAGATTGGAGTCCTTATGGCACAGCCGTGCATGAGGTAGGTGACATGTAAGGGTGGGGGTGGGGTGGGGTGATTCAATGAAGGGTACCAGGACAAGCAGCTTTCCATTTGGAATAAAAATGTATTAATGCAAAACTTTTAAATAAAAAATTAAATTTTATTGTGGATGAATACTTGTACAAATTTGGAAAGTAAAACATCTAAATTCAAGTATTTCCCCTTTCTTTTTCTCTTCCCTCACTCTATACTCTGGCCACATTGGCCAATTTATGGGTCACCAAACTCAGGAATTATTCTTACCTCATGGCATTTGCCTTTACTGGGACTCCCCTAGGACTGGCTACCCCACATATTCACAAGATCTGTTCCCTCACACTTCTCCTGGACTCTCCCCAACTCCAATCACTACCCTTTCCTTTCCTCTCTTAATGTCTCTTCAGAGCACTTATCATTACTTACCATTTTTATATTTTATATTTTCAATGTATTATCTGGCTTTCATTCTGCCTTAGAATTAATTACTTCTGCCTACACAAGACTTTAAACTTTATGAGGGTATTTATTTCTATGTCTTCTTTTATTTGGTTCCCAAACATCCAGAAAAATACCTGATGCTTAGCAAAATCTAGACAGAATTTGTTTAATGAATGAGTAAATAAATGGATAATAAGAAACTCAGAAGTCATAAAAGAAGATAGAATACTATGAGAATACTATGACATGAATAATTAAATTAAAATTATCAAAAGACAAGTTGGGAAAATTATTTGGAACGGGTATAATATATAGAGGCCTATTTTTTAAAAATACAAAATAGCTCTAATATAGAAACATGAAAAAACTCATTAGAAAATTGGGCAAAAAGGCCCATCGGACAGCTGCATGAGAAGGTATCATTTGTTTTCTTAGTAGTGTTACCATTTCTAATGTTTCTGTTCATTTGTGAGCCAAATACAAATAGCTGCTATAAAATATATTTGTGTAGATGGTGATGTCTTTGTTCAATGTACTATAGCATTTCTTTTCCTAGGAATTATTAAAGGAGGACACATCTCTCTCCCTGGCCAGTGTGGCTTAGTGGTTGGAATGTTGTCTCTAACAGAAAGGTTGTGGTTTCAGTTCCTGGTCAGGGCACGTACCTAAGTTGTGGGTTCATCCCCAGTCGAGGCACAGGTGTGGGAGATCCCTGGTCAGGACACCAACTTGTGTGATCCCAGGTCCCAGCACAGATCCCCAGGGTGGGTGTGTAGAAGACAACCAGTCAATGCTTTTCTCACATCAATGTTCCTCTCTCTCCTCCTCTCTCACAAAAAAAGAAAAGGGAAAAGAAAAAAAGCAGATGAAAATGTCATTGGGTGAGGATAAAAAAAAAAACAAAAACAGTATGCATATTCTCATGTTTTAAACTAAACTTTGTGCACTTCATCAGGGAGTTTAAAAATCCTCTTAAGAGTCAGTATGGTTTGGAGTTGTCCATGGGTGTAAACAAGATCCATAGCAACGACTGTGTGATTTAAAAAATTATAGAAAAGCAACCACTATAAAACTATTACATCTACTACAAGGTCAAAAATGACTTCTGTATGGAGGGTCATGGGCATTTGGCCACTCAATGGCTGCATTTCTATTTTCTTGTCACAATGACTTGGGAGTGCTGCTACAGTTGTTGAGTGGGCACGGACTGGGATGTGAAACCTTCCTGAGATAGAGCATCACCATAATGGTAATTCTGCCCCAGATGCCATGGGCATTCTCACCCAGTGAGAAACTCTGGAAGTTTAGCAAGCAGCAAACGCCATTGGGAGGTGCATGGGACACCTCTGATGTTTGGAAACGTACTTCTCTGGGCCTCAGTTTCCTTCACCTGTAGATTGAAGGAGGTAAGCGATAGAATCAGAAAAGGCCCCATCACCACCAAAACAGTGTGATAGCATGATGAGGTCTTTCCTGCTTAAAAGCCAACTGAGAAGATTTGGGAAAGAAGAAATTTGAAAGAGCAGTTCTTCACTCAATCCCCTTGCTAGATGAACCCCAACTCTCTATTTCAATTGTAAAGCATCCAGTTAGCAAGTGCTTCATCAGGATGCCCTCCCTCTTCCAACCCCTCTAGCTGTACTGTAGAGCTGTATATTTACTGAGAGGGAATTTGTTTTTTCCTAAACCTGTTTATGCAGTTATACCTGCTACTGTAGTTATATGAATACCCTCATAAACCAAGAAATACAATGTAAAAATAATGAGTTATTTCTGCAAAAAACTAAGCTGAATGCTTGAAAATGCCCCAATAATGAATACTAAGAGCAAACCAGTTGAATTAGGTCCTGGGAAAAATAGTTATAAAAGATTGAGAATAAGGCAGAAATTGTGAAAGGACGTAGATGTTTTCACATCTTTAAGTTCTGATACCACTCTGAAAAAAACCCAAACTGGAAATTCAAGATGCATTGTAGATCTGTTTTAATGCATGGAATAAAGGGTATTCTGATCTGTAAACCCATATGTAGAACCCCCTCTCCCACTCTAAATGAAGATATGGTTACATATTTCAAGAAAAATTAAAATACAGCATGTCTGTATCATTATTTTATGATTCCTCAATGTGATAGACACTGATTGTTGTCCCCACATTTATTGTCTACTTCTTCCTTAGAAATATAACTTTCAATATATTGTCTAGGTCATAGTTTTAGAATTAAAGTAACATTTCCAGGCCTCCTTGCTGCTAGAGGTTGCCATTTGACTAAGTTCTAGCCAAAAGCATATGAGTAAAAATTATAAGTACATGTTATGGAAAGTGCTCCTCAAGAAAAATCATGTACCTTTGTTTCCTTGCTTCCTGCCCAGTGGAATGTGGATGTGATAGTTGAAGCTCAAGCAGCTAGATTGGAGCCTGCACAGAAGAAAGCTGAATAAGACAGGCAGTGCCTGGGTCCCTGGTGACCATAAGGATATTAGCCGTGGACTGCATAACTCCAGTCTGTATTTACATGAAAAAGTAATTAATTTCTCCCTTGTTTGGACCACTGTTACTTTGGATTTTAAATTTTACACCCAAGTGTTATTCCCATTGGACTATAGTTGTTGATTGTATTGAATAAAAGAGGCTAGAACTGTCATTTCTAGCAATAGGATACCCACTGTGTTCTCAGTGGGTGAAAATTCAAAATAGTTTATTATTATTATTTTATTTATTTATTTATTTTTTTACTTTTAGGAATACTTGCTAACAGCAAGTGTGCTATTGCAGAATATACTCTTCTGAGGCAGGGATGACTTCATTGGAAACCTTGACTTTTCAGAAGTTATTAGAGTAAATTGAATTACATGTGGTTATAGTATGTATTAGTTTCCCATTGTTCAACTTTTCTAGCCATTATCTATTGAGGACTAACTGGGAACATTTCAGGAATATCTTCATGTAACGCTGATTTCACCCTCTGCAAAAGCACATATGCTGTTTTGGAATGCAGTTAGAACAGCTTATTTTGGGATTAAAGGGTATAGGATGAAGGGATATGATTAATCCCTTTGATGGCCCCTATCATTTTACCAGCAGGCAAATCAAGTGGACCGGGTTCACATTACATATGTGGAGAAGGCTGCCTCAGTGCTACTGTGTGTGAGTGTGGCAGAGCCTGAAACCTAATCGCCTTTGTGTGAACAGAAAGTGGCCTGTGCCTTTCTAACCTCTTAATTAAATAATCACCAGCCAAAACCTTTCCTCACTGGAACATCTTCCATGTTGGTTATATCCCAGGATAGTTTTGTCTGAAAGTCTTTAAGCCAGAATTACCTTTCTGATGGTTATTCCTGACCAGCTTTCTTAAATTATCTGAGAAGAATGTTAAATTGATAATGATAAATGTCTGGGAAAAAATTGAATGACATTTTAGGGTCAAGTTTTATAAGGTAGAGGAATGCAGTGGGAAATTGATTTGTAAAAGTTCAGGGGGAATTTATTCATTCAAAAAAATTTATTGTGTTTTTACTATGGCCTCACATGCCTAGAAATATAGTAAAAATGAGATAGTAAATTTATATATATTTTAAATTAGTTGGACATGTATTATTAATATGTCTGCATAGGTACACATGTTTTTTCACACAAATAGTGACATACTGTGGATACTTTCCTTTCATATGATACTTTCATTTTCATATATATGTATGTATATACACACATATATATACATATATATATATATTCAATTACAGTTCCTTTCAATTTATTTTGCAATGGTTTCAGGCATACAGCATAGTAATTAAACAATCATATGCTTTACAAACTATTCCCCCTGATTTTCTAGTACCCATCTGGCACCATGCATAGTTATTACATATTATTAACTACATTCCCTATACAGTACTTTATATCCCTGTGACTATTTTGTAACTACCAATTTGTACTTCTTAATCGTTTTACCTTTTTCAGAAACTTTCCCCAACCATCCCACTCCTCCTGCAACCACCAGTCTGCTCTCCATGTTTATGAGTCTGTTTCAGTTTTGGTTGTTCATTTATTTTGTTCTTTAGATTCCACATATAAGTGAAATTATATGGTATTTGTCTTTCTCTGTCTGCCTTATTTCACTGAGCATAATACCCTCTAGGTTCATTGATGCTATCTCAGATAATTAAGTTTCATTCTCTCTCTTTTTTTAATGGCTGAATAATATTTCATTGTATCATATGGAATATGATACATATCACCACTTTAAAAAATATCTTTTATTTATTATTTTTTAGAGTTAGGGGAAGGTACAGAGGCAGAGAGGGAGAGAGACATCAATGTATGGTTGCCTTTCACCTGCCTCCAGCTATGGACCTGGCTGGAGACCTGGCTTGCAACCTGGTTATGTGCCCTGGCTGGGAATCAAACCAGCAACCTTTGGGTTCACAGGCTGGTGCCTTATCTACTGTACCACCAGCCAGGGCTCACCACTTTTTAAAAATCCATTTGTCTATTGATGGGTACCTTGGTTACTTCCATATCTTGGCTGTTGTAAATAATGCTGCGAGGAACATAAGGATGCATATAGTCTTTCAAATTAATAATAATAGATCTTGCAGAGCTTTTGATATCAGTATATATAAATACTTTCGTAAAAAAAAAGAGACCATGTTATATTCTGTTATATAGCTATACCATAATTTATTTTTACCACTTCACACATCATTTAGGATATTTAAAGTTTCTGGTTATAACACATGGTGCTTAAGCAAACATTCTAATCTGTAGATCATCATTACTTTTGTGTGTGAAGAGATCTGTAGGATAAATTCCTTGAAGTAGGATCACTGAATCCTATGGTATGTGCATTTTAATTAGGTGACTTTTGCTAAATGGAAAAAAATTATTTCCAAACATGTAAAGATCTATCAATGTGTATGAGCATAGGAGAGTAATTTTTTTGATCCTTACCTGAGGATATTCTTTTCATTGCTGAGAGAGAGGGAGGGAGAGGGAAAGGGAAGGAAAAGAGAGAGAGAAACATCGATAGGCTGCCTCCCAAAATACCTCTGACAGGAATCCAACCTGCAATCTTCAGTCCGCAGGACAATAATGCAGCTAACTGAGCCACACTAGGCAGGTGTAGAAGACTAACTTTAAATGGCTGAGCATTTAATTTCAAGCAACTTTTGGAATTGCCATTTAAAAAAAATTATTGTTTAAGTGGTAAAATATGCATAGTGGAATGCCATTTTTGTTCATTGCTTTGCCAACCTCAAATTTTTGCAAAGCTGCTAAATTGGATTTAATATCCGTGTACTAAAATATGAACTATTAAGTAATTTTATCCTGATAGAGTCTCTAAGACACATCGTTCTTTTAGATAGGAACCAGCATGCTATCAATATTCGGCTACTGTCACTGTGTACAGGACAGTACACAGTGTACTGTGTCCTGTACAGTGTACAGGACAGTGAGTGTCTTCTCTCACAAGGTTGGATGGGCAGAGTCGAGGGCTGGGTGTTAACGGTTTGATAATGGTGCATGCTGTCCCTAATTTTTTTCATCTCATCTTTGGGTCTTGAGTTACACATCTGTAAAAATCAACAGGTTAGGCAAATTATGGAATCAAATTCTTCTCCTTTGTTCCTCCCATCACATCTTCCAGAAATATTGCTTTAAATTAACCTTGAACCCCATTGGAAAACCCCAGGTTAATTGTGCCTTTTCTTCTCTCTCTCTCCTCTGTATCACTGTGCTACCCCAAACCATGATTATCTTTGCCTCAGCAGCTGCCCTTGTCTCTTAACAAATGTCCCCACCTCTACCTTTTCAATCCTCTAATCTATTTTCCACACAGCACTTGGATACAAAGTAGTTCTTATGAAATATTGATAAAACATATATAAGGCATAAACAATAGTGATACAAAGGAGCTTACCATATGGCTTTAGGAAAAAAAAACAAAAAACATTATTATCCCCACCAGAGGTAACTACTCTTCTGAATTTGGAGTTGATCCCATCTCTCCTTTGCCTCCAGTTTTGCCACCAGTGTGTCCCCAGTAGTACTTTGTTTGCTTCCACAGTTGTTTGTTTAGGATACAGGTGTGGGAGCTTCTCTGGAGCATGCACCTGGGAGTGGCCTTGCCAGGTCATGGGGTGCATATGTGGCTTCATTAGAAAGTTAAGTTGTTTTCTAGAGAGGTTGTGTCACTTCAAACTCCCATTGGCAGGTAGCATCCTGCTTGTTCCTACCCTGGCTCACGCTTTTTGTCACATCCCCCCTTAGTTCTTTGTACATGTGGCTTCTTCTGCCTGGAATGTAATTTCCTGTTGGTCCCAGCACTGGTTGCTTGTCCCGTCATCCTTCAGCTCCCAGGTTAAGCATCACCATCTCAGAACAATTCTCTGATCACAGCCCCCTTTTACCACAAGTGTAAGCTCCACTAGGACAGGGCCCATGTCTCCTCATTTATTGTTGTATTCCCCGGGGCCTGGCATAGTGTCTGGCACACAGTAGGTGTTCAGTAAATAGTGGTGAAATGAGAAAATGACTGAGTGAGCCAAGTCCCTTTCAGCTAAAGTCCCATGGTTTAGGAAAATGAAATCAGGATATGTTTGCCTCTGGCTTCCAGGCAATTTTGTGGTGGAGGTGATATCAGAACACCTTTGAAAGAGTGATGGTGAAACAGAGCGTTTCTGACACTGGACACCAAAAATGGTATCTGTTGGAAATAAATGAATAAATAGAGAATGAATAAGTGGAAGATGTAAATTTGATTGCCTTCAAAGAAAGGAAGGTGAGTAGAGGTGCTCTTGGGGGTACAGAATTAACATATATTCCAGCTTGGATTATGTAGACACACACACACACAAAGGAAGTGATCCCAGATGAGAGAGATCTAGGTACATTTTATTTGAGTCCTGAATCCTGGGTTGGGTATCTGAACTTACTTGCTTGAGGGTGATTTTGTTTTTCTGCCTGCACTCTTGGGACTGGATTCCTTCAGCCCTTAGTGATAGCACATTGCCTCTGAGCCAAGCATATTCAAAGCTGGGTAGTGCAGCTACAGGCCTGGACAGTGCAGGGTGGGGGTGTGCGGAGGTCCCCAGACTGCTACCTATAAAAAATGAAATCTGTTGCAGGGTCACTGACAGCACCCTCTCAAACCTAATCTTATCCAATGGAAATGGGAAGAAATTAATCAGTGACAAGCATTCCTCTGAAATCCCAGTCGCACCAATGCCACATGGGGTTGAAAATGGGCTCCTGGAACAGCTCTGGAAACATGGGCATGTCACTTTGCATCTCTGTGCCTCAGTTTTTTCATATGTAAAATGGGAATATCAGTGCCTCTTTAACATGTTTCCAGTAAGGAGAAGGAGATTATGAAGGAAAACACTAGGCATGTCAATTTTCCATGTCTGGCACATGGAAAATTCTTGATTTTTTTTTCCTGTTAAAGAATTGTCATCCTTACTTTATACATGAGGGAGTGAGGGACACAGAGGTTGATTTATTGAGTATATAGTTCAAATGGGGCCTAGAACCCAGATCTAGGTCCTGTGCCAGTGCTCTTTGGGGCTCTTATTCCCAGAATAGCTCAGATATCTTAAGCTTCTGTTAATTAAACCTTTCTTTGAAAGGTTTCTTCTATTTTAAAAAGTTTCATAAGTCTTTGTTTTTACTTTAATACATTTTTTGTCACTTATAATTTAAGAGGCAGGAGTAAGACAGAGTCATTGGCAGCAGCCTGTAGGTACAGATGACTTGGAAGGTGGTTAAAAAGGAAGCAGGCTGTAAATGGATGGCGGTCTCCAGCATGTGGCATGTGGGATAGCAGCTTGGAGGGCTGTGGCCCTTGCTTGTATGTGGATGTGTGAGGCCCTTCCTAAACTTATGGCCAAGAGGAAGTGCCTTTTTGTGAAAAGCCAGTTTAGTGGGAACAGGCTGATCAGGTTGGCTTGTGATAAAGGGTGACCCAGCAAAGCAGAAAACCCCCCTGTGATGCTGCTTTCTCCCTGCCAGCCCTGACTGGTTCCTGACATCCTTCTGGAACAGCACTGCTTAACCTGGCAGCCATGGATAAAATTCAGAGCACCCTGAACTTGGATGAGAAAAATTTTGTTCTTGTTTCTATTAACCCCTACTTGAACTTTAGCATTTCCCTCAATTATGAACAAAGGCGACACACCACAGTAATTACATTAACAATGCTTGTGACTTTGTCACCAATAAAAATTCCAGATGTTTTCATAGCACATAAAAATCATGAAGATCGCTTAGAAATGACACTGCTTAGAAATTACGGTAGTTATCAGACTTGCTGTTAAAACTATATATATGTTTGTAAATATATTACCATACATAGTATGCATATATTATAATACATGTTATATGCTGTAATTTAAATTAAAAATTTACAACATATATAGCTTGTATTTATTACTAGAGAACCCATATAACTTAATACTATATAACATACACTATATAGTAAATTATATTGTATGTATACACCATATAAAG
Organism: Noctilio leporinus; assembly: GCA_004026585.1. Taxonomy (NCBI): domain Eukaryota; kingdom Metazoa; phylum Chordata; class Mammalia; order Chiroptera; family Noctilionidae; genus Noctilio; species Noctilio leporinus. The sequence continues at coordinate 77,616 of PVIW01004368.1, forward strand.
ATATGAATTGCTATGTGAAACCTTAAAATATTTAATAACTTTCTTTTAATGTAACTGGTGTCCTTCTGCTCCATTTTGTTTACTCATCTTACTCTGGGAAAGGGCCTCAGAGGGAGTGTAAGGCACAGAGAAGAGGACAACAGTTAGCACTTCCTCTGGAGGGAGGAGACAGGAGACGTCAGGCCAAGAGGTGCTGCCTCAGGTATTTCTGTTGTTATTAGAAGTCCGAACACAGTAGAATTGATGGTTTTGGGTGAGTTTGGTTCTTCTCAACTACACTGCTTAGTTTTTATTTTAAATCAAGCATTGTTTTTCACAAAGAAAAGCATTTTGCTATTCAGAGACATGCTCCCCTCACTGAGGTATTTTGTGAAGCATTTTTTTCTACAATTCCCTTAGGATGGCTTCAAAAGGAGAACTTCCAGAGGTGAGTCAGAGCTTGGTGTGTTTCTGCTGTTCCTCCCTTTGCTGATGGTCATGTGCACACACACGAGTATGCCCTTGGCCTGCCCCCTGCTTTCCTTCAGTGCATGAAGAACACATGCTGCCTCTCCAGCCCTCCCCTGACCAGGATCTGTTCTGGCAACACCAGAATATCACTGGGACCTGCTGAAGACACCTTAGGGAAGTGCTGTGTATCATGACCTTGGAAAGGGACCAGGTTGGGTAGCTCCCTCTCCACCTCCCAGGCAGTGCTACTTAGAGTAGAGCTTCCCAGAGCCAGCCTTTGATGTGCCCCTCTATGACTCATGCCACATCTAGACACCTTCCTGTGGCTGAGAGTCAGTGTTTGGTAGTGGCCCTGCTTCAGATGCCTGGCCTGGGCTCCTGTCTCAGCTCTACTACTTGGCAGCTGGGTGTGTTTGGGCCACTTATGTAACCTCTTGAGGCCTCAGACTCAGTTTCCTCATCTACAAAGTGGGGATCAGATAAGTACTTCCCTTGCAGTGTTGCTAGGGGTACCAGTGCATGAAAGTTAAAACATGTGAAGTGCTAAGAGCAGCATATGATACGTTATAAGCACTAAGAACTGATCAAAAGTAGTGACTATTGACTTAATATTTTCTTAAAAGTCAAAGTGAATTTAATTTAGAAAGGAAACTAGTACCTAACAGCAGGGGGGCAAAAGGACAAGTGTTAAAATAGGAAGGGGCAGGATTTCAGAGAGAAAGCTGAACTCGGAGGACAGGGTGTGGAAATTCCTGAGCCAGGGAGAAAGTGTGGGTCTGAGGATGGAGAGCCAGGTGCCTAATTACAAGTAAGGTGTGGGGAGAGGATGGGGCTACCAGAACCTTGGGCATCCGCCTCCACAGGAATCCAGATCTAAGGCTAGGGAAGATCAAGTTGGGTTAGGGAGGAGAGAAGGTAGGAGTAGAAGCTGGATGACAGAGGGGAGGTTGGAAGAGTCAGGCTGTGACAAGGACCAGCTGAAGGAATGGGGAGGGGGGTGGAGGGGCAGGACCCAGGTCTGGGGCTGAGATGTGGGTTTGGGGCAGTGCTTAAGGCATGGAGTTTGGATCAGGGTCTGGGTATCCAAAGGTATATAACGAACACTCATCCAGGGGCTATGCCTGCAAGGAAATTCTTACAAACTTTTTATTGGGATATTACTTGTACAGATATTACAACTTGAAAAACAATTCCCCATGCTGAATATTCAAGACCTAGATCAAGAAACAGCATTACTAACCTTTCTACACTTGATGCTGCTACAGTGATGTGTGTGCCATGCTTTGGGAGACATTCTGAAGAATATGAGGTCTATCCCAAACGTATCGGCCGTGCAAACTGTTTTAATTATCTTGACACTGGCTCGATACTTTCGGGACAAACCTTGTATGTCGAGAAGGTGTACTCACTCCAGCAAGCCATGTGGCTTGGACACACATCCTACAGCAAGGAGCATCTCTTGGATTCTTTTCCTCAGTTGAGTTTGGCAATAGGTGAGGGCTGTTTCCCATGAAGCAGAGTAAGAAATGCAAATAACCAACTATCAAACAAAGGGAAGGAGATTAATGTTTGTTGGGCCCTACTCTGTGGCAGCTGCTGTGCTAGGGGCTCAGTATGCATTGTCCCTTCTCTCCTCTCCTCTCCTCGCAACAACCTTCTTAGGGAGATCTCCATTTTCACAGAGAGGAAGACTGAGTCTCACTGCTCAGGTTATGCTGCTGGTAAATGTCAGAACAGACTTCAAATCCAGGACCACCTGTTCTGAAATGCTAGAACAAATTGGTTAACTTTGCTGATCTTTATTGCTTTGCTTGTACATGAAAACAATGGTATTTACCTAAAAAAATGTGTTATGGTATTTGCCAGATGAGATCTATGAGGTTTATGGAGGAAAAGTGCCTGGAAAATATTAAATTAAATTAATTGCTCCATACATGTTAATTACTATACCTGAAAAATACTGTCATTTAATAAACATTAACTGTTGGCTGTTGTTAAGCCTCTGGACTTAAAACTATTTGTTCAATCTTATTATTGAGTTTATGTCTTTAACATTATCTAGTAATCGCTCCTCCTCAGAGCTAAAACATCTAATTGCACAGGGGAAGCTTTTTAATAGTGATGCCTAATAAACAGAATCTCTTTTTATCCATTGACTCTTTCTCTCAGAATCAGTTAAATTTGATTTTTGTTTTCTGCCATAGTAGGTACAGAGCCTGTGGAAGGAGACCTGCATAATTTGTTTCTTAAAGGTTGTGAACTTTTTTTCTTGGCTCACACCTGTCTTAGCTACTTAATATTAAAAGGAAAAAAAGATATTTGAGAAAGCCATTTAAACATTATCCATTTTTTAAAAAGTGGTAAGACATCCAATTTAGAATATTATGAAAGATTATCTTTGAAGTGATATATGGTCATCACCCAAATTTAAAGGCATATTAGTTTCACTTGAACTGAAATAGCAGTGGTTATTAATTTTCTTTTTTACTTCCAGAGTTTCTGGTCTAGAATGTGAAAAATCAAGATGGTTTTTTGAAGAAAAAGGGATCTAAGTTATATATTTTTTCATTTTATAATCATATTCTCTTTTCTTCTCAATAGCCGACATTCTAAAAATATATTGGTTTGTAAGGTTCCTCATTCTGGCCTGGGATAAAATGTTTTTGAAGATGTTATCACTGCATTTTGTTCCTAGTGATAATCTACATGGACTTAGAATTCCCCTAGCAAAATCTTGTGAGGTCAGCCAGGGCAGATGTTTAACATTTCAGCAACCTATCTCCTTGTTTGTTTAGCATTTCTTAGCCTTTGAAGCTTCCCATAAATAGTCATGAAGTTATCAGAAAGGAAATCAGCTAAGATGAATTGATGTTATTCCCAAATGCCAATGTAGTGCCAGAAACTGACTGGAGTTTTAGAAAGGTGATGGTGGGAGCAACGTTGCCCGAATGAATTGTGGAAAGCCCCTTTGCATTGCTTAACAACTGCTTTGTTAGTGGTCCTCTTGATGGCTAACCCTGTTGGGCCTTTAATAAGGCATTTGAATTTTTATTTCATCCTGGTAGAGTGTGAATTAGGAAAACAAAAACTGTATATCAAACTATAGAGTTCATTTACATGTATGCTTTTAGGGGTGGGAGTAAGGAGGTACCTCCAAAATCCTTTCCTAATACATGTATGTACATACCTCAAAGCCACCCTCAATTATTTAAGGAATTCAGAATACAAAAATATATCAGACTCAATAGATTGGATAATTGTCTCAATTACCTCCTGTGCTGTGACCATAGAGGCCAACCCTGACCGTTGTGAAACATGGCTTTTTTATTGCTCTTCATTGAAAGTCCTGCTGGAGGCACCATATCAGCTCTAGAAAATGATGCTTCTGAAGCTTTGGGGGGAAGACAAAGCATTAAGAGGTCTTTGTGAGGATCTGCCCTTTCCCCTGGTCCCCTGTCCACCGCCCTCTCCAGGAATCTGGAAGAGGACAGCGTAGGCTTGAGTCTATGAGCCACTTCAGAATTAGAATCCTCCAGACTCAGTGACTGACTTGAGATTGAGGAACTTAAAAAAAAAAAAAAAAGAAAGGTTTCTGCATTGGGAGGCTGGGTGATGCTGAATACTCAAAACAGGAAAGTTGGGCAGAGGAAGAGAACAGATTTGAGGAGGAAAGGAAGAATTCAATTAGATAAATGGGGGTTGAATAGCCTACAGAACATTCCAATGGAGATGTTCTCGGGTTCATTTTAAATTAAGATTTAAGAATGTGGTTGGGGCTTGAGATGAAGGTATTACCAGTCATTCATGTTTAGGTGGTTAAGAGTAGTTAGTTGAAGCCATGGGAACAATATGATGAGAGAGGGTTTAGACACCATCGTGGGTGAAGAATTGCAAGTGGCTGCAAGTAGCCTAAGCCTCCTTTTTCCAAAAACAAAAGATAGCTTAAGTGACTTGGAGTTTTATTTTTAATATATGATGAGAAATACTGAGTTTAGAAATTCATGGGTGATATGCCAACTCAGGACTGTCATTTGAGACCCAGGCTTCGCTTCTTCACCTCATCCAGCCTTAGCATATACTCTTGATAGTACGATGGCTGTTCTTGCCACCACCTCCCCACTCCCTCACCCTGCACAAGCACTATATTAGGGCAGGAAGAAAGGGATAGGAAGAGGGAAAGGTATGCTTCAGTGGAATCATTTTCCTTTCATGGGATATCTACCCATGACTTTTATGCATATCTCATTGACCAAAACCTGATCACCTAACCAGCCCCACCTGCATGGAAGTTAGGAAATGTAGTTGTTCAGGTGAATTCATTGCTGAGTAAAAAACTGAGGTTCTGTTAGCAAGGCACTGGGGCCAGAGGAATAAAAAGAGTAATGAATTAAACATTCACAAAATATTTATTGAATGCTGTGTGCAAGACATTTAAGAATTCTTCCTCAAGTGACTTCCCTCTCTTTAATTTACAGTCTTCTTCTAATTGAATCATGTCCTTCCCTGGGTAAAATTGTAAGTTGTTCATGGAATACTTACTATAGTTTATTTACACTCTGGTCTAAATGCTGAACTTCCATTATTGCATTTGGTCTTCACTTACCACTCTCTGAGGCTGGCACTGTTATGTCCGTTTTACAGGTATAGAAACTGGGGTACAAGCTCTGGCTGGCGGTGCAGTGGATAAGGCACCAGCCTGCGAACCCAAAGGTCACTGGTTTGATTCCCAAGTCAGGGCATATAACCAGGTTGCAAGCCAGGTCTCCAGCCAGGTCTGTAGCTGGAGGCAGGTGAAAGGCAACCACACATTGATGTCTCTCTCCCTCCTCCTCTTTCTAAAAATAATAAATAAAATCTTAAAAAAAAGAAAAGAAACTGGGGTACAGAGAGGTTAGGTCATTTACCTTGTATTGAACAGCTAGTGATACTCTTTTCAGTGTTCTCTACTTCCTTTTTGGCTCTCTCTACCCAATCCAGATCTTGCCTTCTTCAATGCCCCTTTACCTTTTGGTGCCCTTTTATACCAGCTCATTTCCTGAGTTAAAATTAATCCTTCCCTGCTTGAAGGAAAAGTGCCTCATATCTTTTAAAAATTTATCTAGGATTTACATTTTCTAAGAAAATGTATATTTTAATAGGCTCATTTTATATGAAAAATGATGGGTCCAAAGGAATGCATTTTCAAGAGTAGAATTTTCAACTGCTACATGAAAATGGGAAGTACTGGGGGATGTGAGCCAAGGGATTCTAGTGAAGAGAAGCTGACCCTGTGGGAAAGATTGTGGCTGATGAATTTCTGTTGGACCAACTCATCCTTGTGGGAAAGCCAGAGTGAAAGTGAAGGAAGTAGTTCAAATGAGTATGGACAGTTTGTCTTTGTGCTATTCTACCTTTGGTGCTAGCCTCAGTGTGAACAGTAGAGGGAGGACATGACTCTCCTGGTTAGTTTCAGCTTCTGGTGCCTCTGGTGGTGTGGGCTTCTTTCCATGTGATTGGGTAGCTAGTGATTAAAGATTCACATTCTTAATGCATTATGGCCCTTTGGTGCAAATGGTAGCTTTCTCTAATGCTCAGAACTAGAGGATAAAACAGGTTTGGATAGACTAGGAGAGATGGTTATTGTTCTCTAAGATGCATTGAGGACACTTAACTTCTCTCAACATCAGGCTTTCTCAATCTCAACACTGTTGACATTTTCTTTTGTGGAGGGCTGTCTTCTGCATTGTGAGGTATTTAGCAGCATCCCAGTCTCTACCCACAAGATACTGGTTGTGTCACCCAAAAATATCTTTGGACATTGCCACATGTTCCCTGGGGGACAAATCACTCCTGCTTGAGAACTACTGCTCTACTTGATCTGAACTTGTGTACTGACTTCAAAACCTAAACCCCGCCTAAGATGTAACTCCAGTGCATATTTTCGTGGCTTCACTGAGATACAAATTGATATATAGCATCCCTAGTCTATATTTATGAGATTCCTGTAAAACCTGCCCTAAATGGGTTGTTTGGGGCAGAGAAATACCATAACTTAGAGACAGACTTTGTATGTAATATTCCATTAAATCATTGTCCATTTATTATTCATTGTGGTAACTATGTGCTAGGTACTAACAAATGCCTATTTCTAGCTGGGAAAAGTTTAGATATAGTTTCTACCCTCATGAAGGTTCTACTCTACCTCTGTGCTCATGAAGAATTAAACATCAAGTCATAGATTTCATTAAATTGCAGCAAGTGCTTTAATATATCAGGATGGACTAACCAAGATGAGGGGATAAAAGAAGGTGATTTTTAGTCATTTAATCTGAAGGATGACTGGATGACAAGGGAGAAGAGTATCTTGGGCAGAGGAAACAGCATGTACAAAGGCCTTGAGGCAGGAAAACACATAACATATTCGATAGACTAAAAACCAGGGATGCTGATACACAGAAAATAAGGCAGAGAATGAGAGAGATTAAGCAGAGGAATGCCTGGGCTAGACTGTCATGAAGATTTAGGATTTTATCTTTAAAATAGTGGGAGCCATTGAATGGTTTTACACAGGGAAATTTTAAGATTCTATTTGTGCTTTAAAAAATCAGTCTGAGCCCTGGCTGGTGGCACTGGCCTGTGAACCCAAAGATCGCTGGTTCGGTTCCCAGCCAGGGCACATAACCAGGTTGCAAGCCAGGTCTTCAGCCAGGTCCATAGCTGGAGGCAGGTGAAAGGCAACCATACACTGATGTCTCTCTGCCACTCTCCTTTCCCCACTTTCTAAAAATAATAAGTAAAGCCCTTTTAAAAATCAGTTTGTATTTGTCTAGGTCCAGAAAGGACAGGTTTCTTTGCAGACCATGAGGGACTGATCTTTTCTCATGTCAGGCAACTCAGATAGAGTCTTTTGAGGTTACCACTACCACTGGTGGCTATACCCATCCTCCAAGCATCCCGATTTGGAACCTTTAAAACTTTAAATAAAAGAAGTAGCTCCTGTTCATGTTCTCTCTTTGTTCTCCTTCTTTAAACCATGATTGAAGCTGGGCTCAGATATCTGAAAACCCCAGCGAAGAAAATGATTTCCATAGCAGCTGTAACCATGGGAAACCTTCAGAATAGCTCCCATTCCTATATTCCTCTCTGTTCTATTGGTTGGCTAGAAACAAGGACTTACACTTTAGTGTTTTTTTTTTGTTTTTTTTTTTTTAAGTCAAAATCCACGTAGATGAGAATCTTCCCTTCACTTCCACATCTTTCTTAATTGTAGTTTGAGAATCAAGGAATGGCATATTTGGGGGTGAGGAAGATACTTCTTCAAGTGCAACATAGTTTTAGAAGCTGAAATCTCAGGTTTCTTTTCCTATTGCTTGTTTTCTCCCAGGTAGTGTGATAGGACCAAGTTCAAGTTAATCTTCTTTGAGATGTATCAGAAACAAACACTTATTTTCTCTTTTTTGGAACACCTGAAAGTGGTGTTCATCAATATTCCTTCTGTTTTGCAGAAACAAATGTCATAAAAATCAGGACTTTGTAGGGGTGGAGGGCGAACTGTATCTCTAGTCCAATGACTTTTTAGGATGGGCAGCGGGCAAAAATGGGCTGCTCACTATTTCTCTTGATGAACAGATTTGAATAAAATGAAGGCATAACAATGAATGAGAGTTACTGTGGCAAAAGTTAGTAAGAAGACTGGAATACATGAGTATAGTGTTTGCTTTTGGAATTTGGCCAGGCCACTGGGAGAGGCTCAGGAAGAAAGTTAAGAAAGGAAATATGAACTTCAGTCAAGTCCATTGTGTGTATTCTCATTTCCAAAATGTTTGAAAATCATGTTGAGAAATGCATTGCTTAAGTTAAACCAGCTGCTGGCAACGTTTATGTTCATAGCTTTCCTGGGTCACCACAGATAACAGAGGAACTTCTCCAAGGCCTCTGCTTGTACTATTGAAAACTGGGGGATTTCCTTTATGCAACATCCTTATCCTGACAGGGCGGCATCCTTTTACCACCGGAACTCACTGTATGAAAAGAAATAATGACTATTGTGGGGCTGGACTTACTGTCTTTTGTTGTACTTTGAGGTTTGTGTTTTCAAACAAGGCACTTAGAACCTGGCAATCAGTTAGTAAAAATCATGATGCAGGAATTTAAAAGATTTACCCTAGTTGAAGAGCTTGTCCTGGCCTTGCAGAATTTTCCCATTGACTTTTCTTTTTGCAGTATATTTTATTGATTATAATATTACAGTTGTCCCAGGTTCCCCCTTTTGCTTCCCTCCAATCAGTATCCCTATTCCCTCCAGCAATTCCCCCTTAGTTCATGTTGATGAGTTGTGCATATAAGTTCTTTAGCTTCTCTCTTTCTTATACTATTCTTATCACCCATTCTATTTTGTACCTACCAATTACACTTTTAATTCCTTCACCCCCACCTCACTTTTTCCCTTCCCCCGCCCGGGTTGATAACCTCCCAAATCATCTCCATATCTATGGTTCTATTCCTTTTCTTGTTGTTTGCTTAGTTTATTTTTGTTTCTTAGATTCAATTGTTGATAATTGTGAGTTTGATGTCTTTTTTTTTTTTTTTAAGATTTTATTTCATTATTTTTAGAAAGAGGGGAAGGGAGAGAGGCGGAGAGGGAGAGAGACATCAATGTATGGTTGCTTTTCACCTGCCTCCAGCCACAGACCTGACTGGAGACCTAGTTTGCAACCTTGTTGTGTGCCCTGGCTGGGGAATCGAACCTGCGACCTTTGGGTTTGCAGGCGGGCACCTTATCCACTGTGCTACCAGCCAGGGCAGTTTGTTGTCTTTTTAATGTTAATAATTTTGATCCTCTTTTTCTTAAGTAAGTCCCTTTAACATTTTACATAATAATAGCTTGGTGATAATGAACTCCTTTAGCTTTACCTTGTCTAGGAAGCACTTTATCTGTTTTTCCATTCTAAATCATAGCTTTGCTGGATGGTAATCTTGGTTGTAGGTCCTTGCTTTTCATCACTTTGAATGCTTCTTACCAGTCCCTTTTTGCTTGAAAAGTTTCTTTTGAGAATGCAGTTGACAGTCTTATAGGAAGCCCTTTGTAGGTAACTTTCTTCTTTTCTCTTGCTGCTTTTAAGAATGCAATCTCCCCTTTTAGTGAGTAAGTAGATGCTCAGAATATACCTGATACCTAAGTATGCCCATTATGAGGCATTGTTTCCCTAGCACAGTGAAGGGTATGTTGTTGTAAAGAAAAATTATATCATGATAATTTATTTTATTTTATTTTTTGTTGTATTGTTCTTTTTTTTTCTTTTTAAATTTTATTGTTGTGTTACATCCATCCCTTTTTTGCTCCCTATCATAATTTATATGAGGTAAATAAATGTTTAAATGCTATGGAAAAAAAAAAAAAAAGATTCTCTATCTTTAACCAATGACATTTTATTTATGATCTGCTTAACTTTATCTCAAACCAAGCCCTAATCTATACAGATTGGCAGAGGGAGGATGGAAAGGTATAGGGGTGAAGGTGCTTCTGTTTCTATTTTGTTCATTAGATGTCAGTTATGAGTGAGATCATACAGTATTTGTCTTCCCCTGACTGGCTTAAAATAACCTCCAGATCCATCCATGCAGTCCAGACTGGTGATCTGTAAAGCAACCCTCTCAGTCTCCAGTGAGGCACTAGATGGCTTGCTGTGCTAGTGTGCTCTGACCTCTTTGAGGTCACCAAGATTGGTCCATTACCTAAGGTGCTAGTGGCAATGCTTAAAAACTCATTTTACCAAAATCTACCTATTAATATATTCTTCCTGTTGAAAATTCATTAGTTACTAAAAATTAATAACAAAAGCCTTTGGATCCTTTAGACTATGATTTTGGCTTACTGAAAATTTTTCAGTAGGTATCCATCTTTTAAGAGTGCTTTGAGAAATTTCTAAATTCAAGATTCCCTTTCTTCACAGACTCCACTGATTAATTCTTGATAAAGAAAAACTTCACTTACTCTCAGATTAAACTACGTTTCCTTTCTATGTCTTGTGGTATCTCAGACCTGGGAATCTCCTGGAGCTTACCTGATATACCCAGGTAAGAAACTGATTCAAGGGGGAGAAAGTAACTTTTCCTAAGCAAACATATTTAGTGGCATGGCCAAGGCCAGAATCTGGGTCTAATCTGGTGTTTTTCAAACTCAGGTCTATAAATTCTGTGAAAAACATTTTTAATGTCTTATTTATCTAAAATTACTTTACTATTTATAATTACTATATAATTTCTCTTTCATAGTGGATAATTCAAAACCAATAAACATGTTAATTGACTGAGATTTTGGTTGCTTAATTTGATCACAAACCAAGCCCTAATCTATACAGATTGGCAGGTGGAGGATGGAAAGGTATAGGGGTGAGGGTGCTATGTGAGATCTCGCTCCTTTTGAAGTTTTAAAAAAAGTTAATTTTACTTTGAAGATATCTGCTTCTAGAAGATCAGAAGATTGATGTTTTAAATCTCTTTGTCTATATTTCTGGGTGAGATTTTGAATTTAGACAGGACTGGGTGTAATTCTTGGCACTTTATAAATCTAAGTTTGTGTGCAAGTGCTGCAACTTGCTAAATTCTCTTTTTTCCTTCAGCATAATAAGGTCCATGATACTTCTTTCATGAGATTATTGTGAGATTAGATGATGTGTAGTGTACATAAAGTCTTTAGCACCATGCCTGGCAATAGCTGAAAACTATTATTAGCTGTAAGATCACCAGCTGCTTTCTACTCTTGAACTTGAGTTCATGCTAACAGCAAAGGCCCCTCAACATCCCTGTAATGTGAACAAGTTATTGAAAATGGCCACTTTTTTTTTCCTTTTTTCTCTTGGTTAATCTCTTAGCCTGACTGAATCAGACTGTTCTTACCAATAAGAAAAGATATGTTAGTTGGGTGTAATTTTTTCCCTAAAGTCTCCTGTGTCCATATTCAGATGAATCCTCTGATTTTAGACTATTTATTACAATGGCCCTGATAGACCCAGCATATCTACATATTTTGTTTCCAGCCCCTTGGCTTATCTTTGGGAATCTGAGTCTCACAGCAGGGATACAAAAGTTCTTTTTATAACTATGTGACAAAAAAAGAAAAAGAAATCTTGCTGAATGATACATAGATGTATAATAGTTCACCCTTTCTCACACATGGAACTAATTGTGACATGCATCCCAGAGCCTAGTTCTTGCACAAGGACCCCAGAGCCCACACTATAAAGATGTTTTGGAATCCCACCTCTGTCAATGCCCAATTAGAGAGGCTGAAATATCAGCTTGAAGCTATGCAAAAATAATAAAGTTGAACTTTTTTTTTCAGAAAGATGACCCATGTGTTTAATATATTTCAGTATGTGAACCAAAGTCAGGTTTGATTGTAAGCCACATAAAAGCTTCACTTCAGTGTTCATTTTTCTCATTCTCATTTTTTTTTTAATTGAGGGATAATTGGCATATAACATTACATTAGTTCCAGGTGTACAACACAATGATTCGATGTTTGTGTATACTATGGAATGATCACCATAAGTTCAGTCACCATCTAAAGTTACAAAAGGTTTTTTTTTTCTCATAAGACCCTACAAGATCCATTCTCTTAGCAACTTTCAAATATGAAATATAGTATTATTGACTATAATCATCATACTGTACATTATCCCTATAACTTATTTATTTTATAATTGGAAGTTTATACTTCTTTCCCCCTTTCACCCATCAACCCACCAATCTGTTCCCTGTGTTTGTAAGTTTTGTTTTGTTTGTTTTGGTTTTTAGAGTCTACATGTAAGTGAAATCACAAGGTATTTATCTGTCTTTCTCTGTATGACTGATGTTACTTAGCAATTAAAACCTTCAAGTTCCCTCCATGCTGTTACAGATGGAAAGATTTCCTTCTTTTTTATGGATAAGTGCTATTCCATTATATCTTGAGTTGGCCAAAAAGTCCATTTAGTCGTTTCTATAAATAAAACACATTTTTCACTTTCACCAATAACTTCATTGATTCGGATATTTAGAGCATGTTGGCTATCTCTCACTATTGGTTTCTAGTGGGTTGAGGCCAGGGTGCTGCTAAACATCTTCCAATGCACAAGACAGCCCTGCAGCAAAGCATTATTTGGCTAGAATACCAATAGTACCAAGAAACTTTGCAAACCCCTTTTGACGGGTTTGATTAGTCACAGTACCTTCTCCATACACTATGCAAATCTTTTTGTTTCAGTTGTGTTTTTACCTTTTTTGTAATAATAAAGTATGCCAAAAATACTACATTTTTCCTTTCATCTTCAATATTAAAATGACTGCAGAAAAATCACCAATTTTCATGTTTTTTTAAATGCATGCTTCTATGACGGCTGTCACAACACAATCTAGCAAAATAGTTTCAAATGAAGTTAAAAACAGGTAAGTCAATGTACAAAAAAAACCCAAGTGGACAAACCAATATATAGACACACACACATATTACATCATCTTCATTCTTTATCCATTGATGGACACATGAGTTGTTTTCTTATTTTGTCTACTTTAATGCTACAGTGAATATAGCTGTGCATATATGTGTCTTTTCTAATCAATGTTTTAGTTTTCTTTGGATAACTACCCAGAAGTAGAATGGCTGGGTGATATACTAGTTCAATTTTTAATATTTTTGCTGAAACTCCACACTGGTTCCTATAGTGGTTACACCAATTTACAATTCAAAGAGTGCCTTGGGGTTCTCTTTCTCCTCATCCTCACCAAGACTTGTTATTTGTTGTCTTTTTCATAATAGTCATTCTAACAGGTATGAGGTGATATCTCATTATAGTTTTGAATTGCTTTTCCCTAAAGATTAGGGATGTTGAGCTATTTTCATGTGCCTGTTGGCCATCTCTATGCCTTCTTTAAAAAAATATGTTTACTCAGGTTCTCTGTCTATTTTTATATAATGTTTTTATTGTTGAGTTATAAATTTTTAATATAACATGGATATTAAACACGTATTGAATATATGATTTGTAAATATTTTCTCCTAATCAGTGGGTTACCTTTTCTTTTTTTTTTTTTTTTATGGCTTCTTTTGCTGTACAGAAGCTCTTCAGTTCAATGTAATTGTATTTGTTTTATTTATTTTTTACAAACCAAGTCAGTTTTATTAGACTTAGTGCCTGTATATGTGCGTGTGAGCGTGCGTGCATGCATGTGTAAGCACAAACTTCAGGCCTGGGCCACCATGCCATAGATCTGGTGAGGAAGTAACTTTTGCTTCGCCTTACAACTGTAGATCGACTGTGGGCAGACGAACATCAGGGAGGGTTTGTCCATCAGGGCCTCCTCAAAACTGGTATCCCACTCCTAAGCTGTGATCACAAACTGGACCCTGTTGCTCATATAGTCCTCGAGCTCCCCATTAAAGGCTGTGACATAGCGACTGAGCTTCCTCCACTCATCCCTAGGGAACTCCCAGTACAGGAAGAAGTGCTTGCCCTGGAAGAAGTCTGGGAGTTCTGGAGCCAGCAGGTTGGGAGACTCTGGGGAACCCTCATTGTCTGTGTTCTCATCTGTGGGTCCTGCATATGGGTCCTCGCCATTCTCGCGCTGGTGCCTTTGTTCCTTCCCTTCAGCCACCCTGTGCAGTTCATCCCCAGTGTCCCCAGAATCCTCCATTGTCCTGTCCTTCTGATCACTCCCCATCAATGTGGCTATCATCCTGGGATCCTGAAGAGGCTGGTTTGGTCTCTCCTTAGGTTGAGGGGTTCCTAGGGTGAGCTGGATCCTGCTGCCTGAGGGGGCTTGGTTTTTTGGTCTGGGGGTACTTTTGGAGAAGCTTTGGGGCGTCACCCCCACTGCTGCCACTGTGAGCATCCCCCTTTTCCTCGCTGCTGGAGTCTGGTCCTGCCATAAGGTACCTATTGGGAGGGCAGCCACTCACTCATGTGATGACAGCCCAGCACCTATTCATTCCGCACAATGCAGCCTTCGAGGCCTAGGACCTGGCTATATTTGGGGGTGTTGGCAAAGGCACAGATGAGATGAGCACTGTCTGGAGTCCAGGCTGGCTGATATTTGGCCCCTAGCTCTAGGTCTTTATCCCGGATCTCTGAGCGAAAGGGGTTCTGGAAGCCACTCAGCACTACCACCACATCCTTAAGGATCTTCCCCCATCTTGCAGGTTAGCTCGGGGTCCCCTGTGCTCAGTGCCTTCTCCTGGGGGCTTCTCTGACACTGTCCTCCATGCTGGGGTAGGGATGGAGGCAGTGGGTGCTGGCAATTTGGGTCTCTTGCAGGTAGGTGGTGAGGGCTGGGCTGATGGTTTGCTGGGGGTCTCCCTTTCTTCTTGATTCAAATACAACTCCCTCTTCCCTTTGGGGGACTCCTGAGGTGTGGAGGTGCTGCCTATTGTCCTGAAGGCTGGAGAGGCTGAGGAGGTAGCACCGGAGGCCTGCAGCCTGGCAGCAGCATAGCTGGGTCCTACTGGGTCACTGGCTGTGGCAGCGAATGTCTTATTGATCCTCCTGAAGAAGAGGGCCTCAGTCTCAGGGAGCTGGCATTGTCATCCTCTTCTTTCACACAGAACTGGCCAAACTTGATCACCATCTGTGGCAAGGCCTCTGCCTCATCTTTGCCCCAGGAGCTGTGAAACACACAAAACTCAGGCCATAGGGGGAGTCCTTGCTGTAGAGCTGGCTGCAAACAATTTTGACTGGTCCTAGTGCTTTTCGGCAGCTCCCCATGGCTCCCCAGACCAACTTGTCAGGCCCCAAAATTTGAACAGCGGTTAGGGTAGGAGCCATTGCGGCTCTCAGAAGGGGACATGAAAGGTGAGGTGACCAGAAGGACCTCGTAGTCCTGCTCGTTGGTCCCTCCAGCTGAGTTGCCCACCAGCACCTCCACAAAGGCTGAGCCATCATTTTTGATGTCCACACTGTGTATCTGCTCCTCCTTCTCCAACTGGAGCACCACAGAGATGGTCTTCTCATGTGCCTTAGCTGTCCGGCATCTCCGGTAAGTATCTGCCTTGAGAAGGCTTTCTGCACAGTGGGTCAAGTCCTGGCTACTGCAGGCCACCACATAGCAGAGGTGGATCTCCAGCATGTCAATTTTGTGGGCTTTGCTGACTCTGAAGAAGGAACAAGGGCCCGAGTTTGGGGACTGAGAAGGGTATGCTCCATATTTGTTTATTTTGGATTTTGTTACCTTTGCTTTGGAATCAGATTTAAAAGTCACAACTGAGACCAATTTCAAGGAGCTTACTACCTACCTATGTTTCCTTTTAGGAATTGTGTGGTTTCAAGTCTTACATTCAAGTCTTTAACCCATTTTGAGTTATTTTTTGTGTATGATGTAAGACAGTGGTCCAGTTTTATTCTTTTGCATGTGTCTGTCCAGTTTTCCCAACACCATTTGTTGAAAAGACTGCCCTTCCCCTATATTATATTCTTGGTTCCTTTGTTATAAATTAATTGACCATATGTGTGGGTTTATTTCTTAGTTCTGTATTCTGTTTCACAGATCTATGTGTCTGTTTTTATGCCAAGAATATATTGTTTAGATTGCTGTAGCCTTTAAAATCAGGGAGCATGATAAGTCCAGTTTTGTTTTTATTTTTTTCTCAAGATTGCCTTGGTTATTCAGGATCTTTTGTGGTTCCACAGAAAATTTAGAATTGTTTGTTCAAGACTTCAGTCAAGATGGGGGTATAGGTAAACAGGGCTCACCTTCTCACACAACCACAACAAAAATCATAACTAAAGTACCAAAAACCAACCACCTAGAATCATTAGAAAATTGAGCTGTATAAAAGTCCAACAACTAAGGAATTAAAGAAGTCACATTCATTCTAATGGGTAGGAGGGGTGGAGATGTAGAGAAAGGGAGTAGGCAGTACCATATCTACCTGTGGGGGATAAAAATTGGAAGGAAGACCTTAGGAGTGAAGGATCCCAGCCCCACACCAGACCACCCAGCCAAGGGTTCCAGTGCCAGGAGATAAATCCCTATAATTTCTGGCTGTAAAAACCAGTGGTGGGTGGGGAAATGGAAGAAACTGCAAGATTTTTCAGTTATCTCCTCTTAAAGGGCTCACAATGGACTTAGGACTTATGCAAACTTACTCCCTCTAGGCTCTAGTACTGGGGTAGCAGTTGAAAGACACCAGTAGCATACAGGGAGAAACTAAAGTGTCTGGCATCAAGGCAAGTGCTGAGAGACAACTTCTTCCCCAAGAAAACTCCAGAGGCCAGGCAGTGGCCATTGTCCCCTTTCTGAGCCCTCTTTTATACACAGACACAGTGAGGTGGCACTATACCTGAGACTCCATCATCCTGATTCACCCAGATTACCCCACTCTGGCAATGACCTAAGGCTCCATCCCATTCAATTTATGGATACGCTTTTCTACGATAGGCATGCTACTAGACAGGGAGTCAAACAACTCTACCTAATACACAGAAATAAACACAGGGAGGCTGCCAAAATGAGGAGACACAGAAATATGACCCCCCCCCCCCCGCCAAAAAAGAGCAAAACTCCAGAAAAATACCTAAACAACATGGAAATAAGTAAACTCTTGGATGCAAAATTCAAAACACTGGTTATTAGGATGCTCAAGGAACTTCAACAGCATGAAAAAAGACCCAAGCAGAAATGAAGGTTACATTAAATGAAATAAAGAAAAATATGCAGAGAATCAGCAGTGGAGTAGATGAAGCCAAGAATCAAATCATATCAAAGAAATGAGGCCTCAACAAAGCTACACAAAAATATGGAGATCTTCAATACACAGACTAGCAGCCAAGATTTGCATTTCTGGATTAGAAGAGATTGGGATAAAAACTAGAAGCAAAAGAAGACATGTCTCACCTCACCTGTTAACATAGTAGTCCTGGGCCTGGTCTAATAATATTGCCAGTGTTTCAGTATCATAAGAAATACTGTGTTAGCACGGGTAGAGAAAAGTCCTTGGAATTCTATGACCTTTTCACTATCTGAGAAGGCAAGCCTTTGAAACCGTGTTTACATTCCAAGGCCTGGAAAGTATGGGAAAAGGCCCATAATACCTAAAGGAAGAAACACGTTAACACCTTTGGGCATCCATGCCCCAGTCCTGGAAAGATGACACCACCTTTATTTGTCAGTCAATATGTAACTTACACAGCTCCATCCCACCAACTATGTAAGTGCTCAGAACAAACGACTTGCTCTTTTAGTGCCCTTGTCCCTCAGGCCCCAGGCCTCTGGTCACATTAGCCAAGCTTGCCACCCCTGGTCTTTGGCCACCCTTGTTTTTGCTCTCCCATTCATTAATAAATTTTGTGTGAATGCTAAAAAACAAACAAACCAAAAAAACCCCACATCAATGACTTGGAGCATAAGGAAGAACAAACATTCAATTAGAACAAGAAGAAGGAAAAAGAATTAAACACAAAAAATGAGGCTAGGCTAAGAAGCTTCTGGGACAACTTCAAACATACTAATATTTGAATCATAGGGGTGCCAGAAGGAGAAGAGAAAGGGCGAGAAACTGAAAACTTATTTGAAAAAATAATGATAGAAAACTTTCTTAATTTGACAAAGGAAATAGACATAAAAGTCCAGGAAGCACAGATAGTCCCCACCAAGATGGATGCAAAGAGGACCACACCAAGGTATATCATAATTAAAATGCCAAAGGTTAAAGATAAAGAGAGGGGGAGTGGGGAAAATGGGGGAAAAGGTACAAGAATTAAGAACTGCAAATTGGTAGGTACAGAATAGACAGAGGATAAGAACAGTATAAGAATGAAATAGCCAAAAACCCTACATACATGACACATGGACATGAACTAAGGGTGGGGATTGCTGGAGGGAATACAGGTACCAGGTGGAGGAGGGCAAATGGGAAAAAACTGGGACAACTGTAATAAATAATCAATAAAATATATTTTAAAAGAATTGTTCTATTTCTGTGAAAAATGATGTTGAAGTTTTGATAGGGATTATATAGAATCTGTAGATTGCTTTGGGTATATAGATATTTAAACATATTCTTTCAGTTTATGAGCATGGGTTATCTTTTTATGCCTTTTGTGTCTTTAATTTCTTAATGAGTTTTTAGGTCTTTCACCTCCTTGGTTAAATTTATTCCCAGCTCTTTTGTTGCTTTTTATGCAGTTGTAAATGGGATTGTTTACTTGATTTTTTTTTTGTGTTAGTTTGTTGTTAATGTATAGAAATACAACAATTTTTATATTAATTTTGTACCTGCAACTTGACTGATTTCATTTATTAGTTCTAACAGTTTTTTTTTTTTTTTTTTTTTTTGAGGGGGAGTGAAGTTTTTAGAATTTTTTATATATAAATCATCATCTATAAATAATGACAGTTTTAGTATTTTTTTCCAATTTGTAGGCTTTCAATTAATTAATTAATTTTTGCCTAATTTTTCTGGAGCTAGAGCTTGCACCCATGTGTTCATCGCAACCCTATTTATAATAGCCAAATGCTGGAGACAACCTAAGTGCCCATCAGTGGATGATTGGATCAAAAAACTGTGGTACATTTACACAATGGAATACTAAACAAGAGAAAGGAAGAAGGAACTCCTACCTTTTGCAATAGCATGGTCTGAACTGGGGAATATTATGCTTAATGAAATAAGCCGGGCAGCAAAAGACAAATACCATATGATCTCACCCAATACAGGAAACTAATGAACAAAACAAATAGATGAGCAGAATGGAACCAGGGACATGGAAACAAAGAACAGACTAATGCTGACCAGAGGGGTGGGGGGAGAATAAAAAGGGGAAAGAAGGGGAAGGGTTAAGTCAAGGAACTAGTATGAATGACCCAATGGACATGGTCAACAAGATGGGGATTGGCTGTGGGAGAGGGAATGGGGTGGGTGGGTCAGGGGAGAGCAACAGGGGAAAGAAATGAAAGAACTATAATACCACAATAATAAATTTTTTAAAAAAGCTTCCAATTCTATGGTCAATAGAAATGGTAAAATTGGGCTTCCTTGTCTTGTTCCTGATCTTAGAGGAAGAGCTTTCATCATTCCACCATTGAATATGATGTTATCTATGGGCTTGTCATAAATACCCTCTATTGCCTTGGGGCATACCCCATCTATATCCACTTTGTTGAGAGTTTTTGGTCATAAAAGGATGTTGAATTCTGTTAAATGCATTTTCTGCATCTATTGAGATGGTATGATGTTTGTCCTTCATTTTCGTTCTGTGGTGTTTTATGTTGATTGACTTGCAGATGGTGAACCAAACTTCATCTCTGGAATAAATCCCACTTGATCATGGGGCATGATTCTTTTAATGTATAGTTGAATTCAGTTTGGTAATATTTTATTGAATATTTTTGCATTTATGTTCATCAGGAATATTGGCCTGTAATTTTATTTTTTGTGGTGTCCTTGTCTGGCTTGGGTATCAAGGCAATGCTGACCTTATAAAATGGTTTTAGAAGCAGGAGGTACAGGTGAGCTATAATGAGGCAGAGGGAGTATGCAAAAGTATTATCCTTCAGTCTGGTTCCCTGAAATCACTCTGTCACCTTAGATGTGTGGTAGATCAGAAGTCTCCCCTCAGGCCAAAGGTTTAGGATAAATAAACCTTTTTACAGAAAGATTGGGAGTGTGTTTTAGTCACCTGTATTGTGCCCTGGGGGTGGTAACCTGCCCAGAACTATCTGTTCAATTATTTTAGTCTCATGGGGCTCAGAAAAGAGGGTCACTCTGTCCACCAGAGCCAGGTGATCAAGAGGCATCCCCTCTGAGGATAGCACATGAGAGATGTCTTCAGTGAGGCAGCAGAGATTTACTCAGCCTGCTTCCCTGGATGGCATGGTTCACCCAGTGTGTGACCCACAAAATGAGAAAATGTTGAATCCTGCATCAGCTCTTCTAAGTTCTGGGATATGGTTCCATGAGCATAATCTCAGACCAAAAGGGACATTAATCTTTTTAAACATTTTTATTTATTATTTTTAGAGAGAGGGGAAGGGAGGGAAGCAGAGAGAGAGAGAGAGAAACACCAATGTATGTTTGCCTTTCACCTGCCTCCAGCTACAGACTTAACTGGAGACTGGGCTTGCAACCTGGTTATGTGCCTTGACTGGGAATCGAACAAGCGACCTTTGGGTTCACAGGCCAGTACCTTTCTACTAAGTTACCAGCCAGGGCCAGGAACATTAATCTTAATACTGGAGCTAATAGAACTACATAGTTTTCCACCCCTTTGGAACACTCTTAAATTGCATTTTCATTTTTAATTGGCTAGCTCTCAATAAATGGACCTTATTTAAGTCCATATGGGTTTTCAAAAATATTTAATTATTAAGTACCACTAGTTAAGTTCTATTTCTTAATTACTGTTTGAACAAGAGTGCTCCCTGAAGGTGTCACTGTGCTTCTGTTTATGAATGAGAATAACCTATATTTGCATGGCTTTTTTACAGTTTTCAAAACCCTTTTGCCTATATTTTCTTATGATATCTGCCTCCTGGAGTATTTTCTTGCTTTTGTTCTTCTAGATCACTGTTTCAGATAGTAGAACCAAGGCTTGGAAGGGAGAAGTGACTTGCTCAGCAGAGCCAGGATGAGAATCCAGGTCTGACTGAAAGGCAGCTGGCGTTCATATTGACCAAGGCATCAACATGGAAGAACAAGGCATTTTTAAGCACCTTCCATAGCCAAGTTATGTAGACATTACTTAATTATACCTCTCTACAACACTCTGAAATAAGTCAGAGATTTTACAGATGAGACACCAGTTTCAGAGAGATTAAGTGTCTTGCAAAAAGTCAAAAGTTATTAAGTTGTACAGTTGAGATGTATTTTTATACCTCCTGTATTCCACAATGCAGTCCTCTGTTCCCTGAGAGCACTTCTGCAGCCTCTAGAGGTGTGGTAAACTAGAAGCCTGTCCCTATTAACTGTTTTAACAATGCAGTCAAAACTGAGGGTCTGTATGCTTTGCTTGCTAAGGTAGGCAAGTCTAAAAAAGATACGGAACCACTACAAGTGGATTTTAAAGTTGGAGTTCCTAAAAAGATAACAAATATCTGAAAATTATACACTTTGAAGTTAAGTGGCCAAAATAGCAGAATATGACGATCCATCTTGTTCCTGGCTAATTTGTTTTTCTTTGCCTCAGTGAAGACCTAATATCCTCTCAAAGCCACAGAGTAGGAAGAGGGTGAAGAGCTTAGATAGAAACTGCGTGGGAATGAAATTAAGAAGCTGTGCTGTGCCTCATATCACTTCTTCTACTCAGTCCTAATGGCATTAGGTTATTCTTTTCTACTCTGGGAAAATTATAAAATTTGGTTCCTCTCAGTTAGCTAGTACCACAGTAATTTTGTGTAAAAAGCAAACAAACAAACCCGCTCCAGATTCTCAGTGGCATGCAACAATGAGCATTTTTTCTTACTCATGAATTTGTGGGTTTCCTGGAGTGACGTTCATGTCTTTCATTCTCCTGCTGGGACCTGTTTCTGGTCTGGGCAAGCCCTGCTTGTGGCAGGGGCAGGGCAGAAAAGAGCAGGCTAAAAAGCACAAGGCTTCTGAAGTCTGGAATTGGCCTATTCTTACTACCACCCATTTGCCAATGGCCAAAGCCAAGTCAGGTGGCCAAGTCAAAGGCAAGGGGTGGGAATATATGAGTAAACTCCATGATGAGTAAAAGTGTGGATGTAGGGGGAGTGAAAATTGGGGCTATTCCAATCTGCTACAATTTCCAATAGAACATGTTTTGGAATTGGTCCTTTTACATCAGTGACTTGACATTTTTGAATAGATGGGCTCTTTATTGAACATGGTGAAAGTTTTGAACATCCTCTTCAAGAAAATAAGAGGTCTGTCCAGAAAAAGTCCAGTCATTATTATAATGAGAATGGGTTGTGTGACATTAATGTAACTTGGCAGTCAAGGAGAGTGGACTGGAATGTGCATGTGTGAACAATGACAACTTCTCTGTACTAGTCAGTGGGGGCAATAAATGCTGTTGAATGAGCATGTATACTGTGTGGCCGTCACATTTGAAATGACTGAGTAGAGCAATGACTCTGCATCAAATTTTGTGTTAAACTTGAACATTCCTCCTTGGAAACCGTTTGGACAATTCAGATGGCAATTATGGGCAACTGGTGATTGGCAGCTTCATCGCGACGTTGCACCTGTTCACATACCATGTCTCATGCAGTTTTTTGGTGAAATATCAAGTCACCCAGGTGACTCAGACCCCTTACAACCCAGATTTGGTGCCCTGCAACTTCTGGTTTTTCCAAAAACTAAAATCACCTGAAAGGGAAGCTATTTCAGACCATCAACAAGATTTAGGAAACTATGATGGGACAGCTGGTGGCAAATGGGAGAACTGTGTGAGGTCCAAAGTGCCTACTTTGAAGAGGATTTAGATGTCATTGCTCTGTGTACAGTGTATCTCAATAAATGTCTCTATTATTCATCTCACATGGCTGGATACACCTAATTTGGCTTTCAGACTTCAGGGCATCTCTCAGGTCCAGCCATAGCCCAAGTTCAGGTAGCCTGTAGGACAGCCTTGCTCTGGGTGTGCCCTCTTCTGCCTCCTTGCAAGACCTTTCCCTCTGCTGATCCCAGATGCTCAAAAATTCATAAATGTTAACACCCAGTAATGAATAAATTTTTCAAAATTAAAATAGCTCTATCAATCTTTTTTGATTATAAAAAAAAGGTTTCTCTGAAGCTAATTCTGGGTAAGCAAATGCTGTTGCCTGATAATATTTTTATCCATTCACAGCGAAATGTGGAGAATAAGAGTTGTGAAGTACATTAAACTTCAACCTAGTCGACTTAAATCCAATAATGTTAAGAATATTTTTTCTGATGTTTGTGTTTGCTATTTATTTATTTATTCCTCACCTGATTACATGCTTTTTGATTAGAGAAAGAGTAGGCAGGGAGAAAGAGAGGTAGAGAAACAGTGATGTGAGAGTAAAATATCAATTGGTTGCATTTCATAGCTACCCTAACAGGAGACCAAACCCAAAACCCAGGCATATGCTCTGACCGGGAATTGAGCCCATGACCCTTTGGTTTGCAGGATGATGTCCAACCAACTGAGCCACACTGGCTAGGGCTGATGTTTTTCTTTGATTTTTAGATTTGTTTTAAGTGATTCATTCTTTTAGGAAATCATGGTGAGATATTAAATAGTTTTTGTGTCCTTAAAGGCTTTGTAGCTCCCCCAACTTATTTTGAAGGTTTTTCTGATTTGTGAAATTATAAGAACTACTGATATATACTAATGTCTCATTTGAAGCTGGAATCTTGAGAATTTTTTCCCCATCACTAAAGAATCATTAGAATGGTTACCTCCCAAGATATAAGGAGCCATCACTGGCTATCTATGACCAGTGGATTGTTCTTCCTATGTCACTGTAAAATCCTTCTCTCATTTGAGGAACCTAAGAGACATCTGGTCAGCACAGTGATCTTAAGGAGTTTACCAATCATTTTAAATGTGGACAAAGAGGAACAGATTTACCTTTCCTCTGCCTGTTGCTGATTACTTATACTCATCGCTTTGACTTTTGTATTAATAATAATTTGTTGTCCATCTGAAACTTAGGGCCGCTTCAGAAGTTAACTAGCCTTTCTTTTGCTTGTGGTCCCTTAACTGGACCAAGGTTAAATCATCAGGGATGTGAGTGTAGAATTTTGCAGAAACATCCTCTTCCTACCCCACAATCTCTGGTTCTCCTCTAGAATCCCTTTGATGGAGTACTCCATAGGATTTCCCTTTCCATTTTGGTGAGGACAGAATTTGAAGGAAAAGATGTCCTACACTCTCATGGGTCCTTCAGGATTCATGGACTTTGGTCCACTGTATGGCCCAAGGCCTCCAGGACCAACACTGGATACACTAATGAAAACTCACAGAAGAGGGCACTCTCTCATGCATCTCAAGGCTTCCTTTGATGTTCCACTTGAAAAATCCATAGGAAGGTTCCTTTAGTTAGGCTGTATTTTTAAAGGGGAGAAAAATCCCTTGCTCCTCAAGAGAGATCATCTTTTATCTGCAGGAAGGACCATTTTTTTCCCTCTTTTTTAATATTTTATTTATTATTTTTAGAGAGGGAAAGGGAGAGAGACAGAGAGGGAAAGAGACATCAATGTATGGTTGCCTTTCACCTGCCTCCAGCTACAGACCTGGCTATGTGCTCTGGCTGGGAATCGAACCAACGATCTTTGGATTCGCAGGCTGGTGCCTCATCCACTGTGCCACCAGCCAGGGCAGGAAGGACCATTCTTATTGAAATTGTGTTACCCTCTTCCTCGTTCACATTGTTGAGTCTAGTGTGTGAAATTCAAAGATAGAAGGCATTAATTTTAGAGTAGCCTTTGTGATTTGTTGTTGCTGCTGTTGTTGTTCTTGTTGTTCCGTTCTGTGTGTGTGTATGTTACCAGATATACAAAGTGGTATGGAAATTTGCATACTATCTTAGCAGCCTGCTTGAAGGGTTAGCCTGAAGAGTATTATTAATGTCAAACATCTGTTTTGCTTTCTGTCAGGCATTGTGCTGAGTCTGTTTTATAAAATATTTAAATTGTCATAAAGCATGATAAGGTAGATGTTCATTATTGCCATTTTCTAAATGGAAATATGGAGACGCTGAGATTAAGGCACTTGCTGTGTGACCTTGAGCAAGTCGCTATACTACTCTGGGCTTTACCTTGCTCATCTATAAAACAAAGGCTTTAGATTAAATAGTTTTCAAGACTTCTATTTCCTCCAGCTTCCAGACAAAATCAAATCAAAAGCACTGAGTCAAGGTTATCATGAAAGTGGGGAATCTTTATTGTGTGGGGTGGAGGTATTGATGCTATTGATGAAGAACAAAGTCTGTGCTTTTGTCCTTTGCTTAAAATTCCCTGAGCTGAGTCTACTGCATGTTGGGAAGCTGGCTCAGTTTACCATTGATAAATGTTAAAATGCCAAGTCTGATTTTAGCACTAACCTGACTTAGTTCCCTAGTAATGTTGACAGGAGAATTGCATTAGTGATTCTGAACTTGGCCACTTAGCATATGTGTCTCCTCTTCTGTGATATGCTGCAGCAAATTGTGAGCGTGCAAAATTATTAAACAACAGATGAGTCTCATTTTGTTTTTCCTAATAAAAATTTACCAAAAAGCCCGACTTGCCCCTCTTCCCAAAAATGTTCTCAAAAAAGGAAAAAGATAGAACTTCTGGTGGCTGATCTTAGATGGAAGTTTTATTCCCTGAAGCATCAGCCAACTGTCAGAAGCCTTACTGTGAGTCTGCTCTCATGGTTGTATGTTCTTTGATATACCTCTCCCTGGGCCTGGATGCCAGTGCTACTGGTTCAGAGGTAACAGTAGGTATGTCTTGGTTGCATCCCAACTGGCCAATTACATTATTCAAGGCAGGGGTGATTATTGAAATGCTATTTTCGGTTTATAAAACCATGTGACAAGAATCATTTAACAGAGAGAAAAAACAGTATGAGTGAGAGACTTTTCATTGGTGGATATATTGAGCTGTACCATATGAAACTGCTATGCGACAGGCAAGGGCTGGGCTGGGAAAAATCATTTCAGGAGTCATCAGCATATTGATGGTATTTATATCTGTGATAGAGATCACTTCAGGAGAGAATGGGTGTAGGGCTAGGGGCTTTGCAATGTTCAGAGGATTTGTAGAGGAGCAGGAATCAGCCAAGTAATTAGAGGAGGAAAAATGTGTCCTTACATAAAAAATGCACATGTCCATGCACACATATGAATACATATGTGCAGATAGTGTGGTTAAAAGTGCTGGTTCCAGTATTACTTTCCATAAGTGATTTCTCCTGTCCAGAATAACCTTGCCTGACCAAGATGCTATTTTGTCAGAGGAAACAGCAGGAGCTGCTAAACTGAGATGATGATTCATTATCTGTTAATGGTTTCCCCCTGTGGTTTTCCTGGATCTCACCCCTTTTTAATGACATTTTTCATGTGTTAGAAAATTCATCTCTGTAAAATCTTCAGAATTCTCAAGGCTTCTGGATTTTTCTTGCCACATGGAACCTGGGAACTCCCATGGCAATCCAGACTCAATGACTGTTAAACTGTGCCTGAAATTTGGTTAACTCCTCTAGGAACATGCCTGTGATGATTGACTTTATGTCAACTGGGCTGGGTCACGGGGGTTCCCAAGAGAGCTGGTCAAACATTCTGGATGTTCTGTTAGAGTTTTGGGATGAGATTAACATTTCTGTCAGTGGACTTGAGTAAAGCAGATTGCCTTCCTTAATGTGGGTGAGTCTCATCCAGTCAGTTGAAGGCCTGAATAGAACAAAAGAGACTGAGCTTCCTCTGAATGAGAGAGAGTTCTCCAGCTGACTCTTGGACTTCCTCTGCAATATTAGCTCTGCCTGCCTGATGGTCTTCACACTGGACCATGGGCTCCCCCTGAGTCTCCCACACCAGTGGCCCACCCTGCAGGGTTTGGACTTGTCACCATCCATAATCATGTGAACCAATTCCTTATTCCTGTCTCTTTCTCTCTCTCTCTCCCCCTCTCTCTCTCTCCCATCCCCCTCCCTCCCTCCCTTCTTCCTTCCCTCCCTCCCTCTCTCCCTCCTCTATTGACTCTGTTTCCAACACAGTCCTTTTAGCACTATTCTATGCAATCTGTCTCTTGAGTCACATGAACTGCAAAGACTTGGTTAGGCACAATCTGAATATTGTACTGGGGAGGTGCCCATTTGTTCTGGGATGGGGGCCTCTGTAATGCATACATCCAGTGGAGATTGATGGCGCTCCTGTGCTGGGAGTGCTGCCATTGTGAGATGGTTATAAGGTGCAATTGGGCAAAGAAGGACTGTTTTTACCCCATTCTGTTAGCTCTTTGAACTCTGCCCAGCACAGCAGTTGCTCACCAACAGCCTTCTTGGTTTCTGTTACATGCTTTCCAGACTGCTTCCTGGTATTAGTGAATAAAGAGCAAGGGAAGAATGAAGAACTGCCCTTTGGATTTCCTTTGCTTTATCAAGTACACGTCCAATGGCTGGGAAGGTGCCCTAGAGCATTTGTAAGCAATATTCACTATTTGTTTTGGAAGACATCTTCTCATACATTAGCTCATTTAAACCTCACAGGAATCCATGGGAGGTGCAAAAATAAGTAGTTCAGCCATTAGGTACTAGAAGAGTTGTACTGTGGTAGCAGTGGTGACTGGTTTTGGTAGCAAACCAGTGGTGTGGTAAAGGAGGCCTGGAGTGGTGCCAGGGCTGGAGCAGCAGGGTCCTGGGGCAGCCGAGTGAATCGAGAAGGGGACTGTGCAGCACCTGCTTCACACTGTGGGCAGGGAGGGGGTGGTGACATTGTCACAGAGGCCAAGCTCAAGGTCGCTAGGACCAGGATATGTAGGAAGAGCTGACTCCCATTCATTGGTCAGATGCAGCAGCAGCATCTGGTCTCCTTCTGGCTACAACTAGGGGCTGGGGCCAGGGGTTCATTGATGTAATGGGAGCATCCTAGAAAGACCTTAATGTGGTTCTTAATGTCAGCTGTGGTTCAGACAGGAGCATTATTTACTAGTGACATGGGCATCAAACAGAAGAATACCCACAAACCTAAAAATCAATAAGTGATTTGGAAAATTTTAGAACAATTTGAAACATCATTTAGCCATTCTGACAAGCATTTCATCTTTATGCACACACATATGTTATATAGAGAATAGAAAAGAATACATTTAAAATTTTGGTATGTATTTTTGTATCAATTTATATCAACCTTAGTATTGTAAATAAAATCATGGGATAGTCACATCTTACAAGAAACCAACTGAAGGTGTCTGCTGCTAAGTGCTGGGCTTTTACTTCCACTCTGCTCCTCAGAGTGGAAGGAATTGTGTAAGGAAATTCTCCTTACACAATTTATACTCAGAGACTGGCAATACCCAGTTAGACTTTGCACCTTGAGTCTTATATTCTCCCTAGAAACTGTCTTTAGTTAATATATAAACACTAAATTAGGCTAGCCAAGCATTGAGTAAAATGTAGTCATTTTCAGACAGACTAGCCTTTCTGTCAGAAACAAGATTCAAAAGCTCTGAGTATTATTTATAAATAAAGAGGGAAGTATGACAAGGCCATTGAAGCTTATGAGAATAGAGGAGTGGTATAGGATAGTGGCAAAAAGATCAGTGGAACCACACAGACCTGGGTTCAGGTTCAAGTTCTGGCTTGTCCTTTAACTATTTGTGAATTCATGGCTCAGTTGTTTAACTGCTAACCTCAGTTTCCAATTCTGTAAAATTGGCATAGTAATAGCTATCACATGTGTTTATTGTTAAAATGAAAAGGAATCATTTTTGCACAGAAGCAGAAACATAGTAATTGCTAAATAAATGTTTGCAATTACTATTAAGTGGTTATAGGCAGTAAATAATCAACTCTGTTCTGGCTTTGTCAGAAATATTTCTTTGTTCAGAGGTGCTCTGGTACTTTGGTATTTGTTACTGACTCTCCCTGTGGCTTTTAGAACCATTTATAAATACTCCTCAAGGTGATTCATGTATTATGTGGAGTGCACCATCAAAATGTCTCAGAAATATCCATCATTGGCACCTGGACCACACTTCCCAGAATGTATTTCTCATTTGAAAGAGCATAAAAATACTAGTGAAGCCTGATGTGGAGTTCAGAAATACTACTGCTCTTTCTGAGTGCGCAGGACCAATGTGGCTATGGGTTCCATCAGTGGTCCTGATCCCCCCACTGCATTCACATTGCCTCTGATGCCCACCGATGCCAAATGTGGCTCAGCTCCAGAACTGCTTTGGCCAGGGGACTGTTACCAAAGCTGATGTGAGTAGAGGCCTGAAAAAGTACGCTTGTTTGTCCACTCTGCCATTATCACGAGAAAGTTGTGTCTGCTGAGCTGACTGCACCAGGAGGAGAATGAGAGAGACATCAAGTACCAGGTAGAGCAGAGGGGACTCCCCCAAACTCACTCTGAACGGGTCACCCTACTGTGCACCAGGGAGCCCAACCTCGTTGGCTCTCATGGACACCTGGGAAAGAACTAATACTGAGGTCTGAACTCAGTAATTGTTGCAATAGATATCTAATGCAACCAGGTAGGGAGAAAACTTTTTTGGTGGCCAATTTTTCCACAAAAAAAAATACTGGAATCTGTATTCAAAAATTTTTATGTTCCAAAAAAGCTTGATGCCTTAAAGGGAATGTGGCTCAGGCTCAGCTCAAGCTGACAGGTCCTTAGGAGTGCCAACCAGATTTTCTGCTCATGGCAGGATGTCCTTATTTACAGTCTATTGGGAAATAAAACCCATGTACACATTTGAAGCTGCTTGTAAGTGACACAAATAATCACCTGTAAGGCTAAGGAAGGCCAGGGGAAGGGGACTTTGTTTCCCTGCTGCACTCTGTTGCTAGGCACTGAGAATAGTGAGAGCCCAGTCTGCAGGCCATTACTGGGCCACACCTCAGAGGTGACAGTGGCTGGTGGGGGTGATGCTGCTGAGTCAGCAGGGTAGGACAAAGGACAGTCACATTCGACAACAGAGGCTGCAGTGCCAGGGTCTATGGCAGGGCAGATGTTCCTGAATGCCTCTGATGCCTGTCTTCTGAGCATTTGGGACTACTTGAGTATAAATTACACTATCACTGCACTTCCTGCATCATGTCTCTCTGGAGGGCCTCTTTGGGAGGGAAATTGGCCCTCCAGAGAGACACGATGCGGGAAGTGCAGTGATGATGTGATTGGGAAAACAATCACACACGAGCCTGTGATTCTTCTGAGGGCAGCAAGTGGGGCTTATTCTTTTTTGTCTGTTTGTTTCTTTATGAACTGTCTGTCATGTAGTTGGATCCTAAGAATAAATGGATGAATGAATGAGTGAAATGATACATCATTAAGTATTTACCAGATGTTGAGTTTTTTTCTTTGTTGGACATATACACTTTGGAGACTGCAAAATGAGAACGAAGACATGTGTGATACTGGACAAGTTATGTAATATTTAGAAGCCCAGTTTCCATGTGTATGGAAGGCAGTAATAAAAGAAAAGAAAAGAAAACCCTGCTTCATAGAATTGGATGAGAATTAAACAGGCCTAAAGGACTTGGCATTGTGCCTGGTACACAGAGCTAATAGCAAGTTATCAGTGGTAGAGATGGTGAGGGTGAAATTTATACTTTAATGGTGTCCATTATACATTTATACATAAGTTCCCCCAAAAGGGACTTACGATAGTTGAGTGGCGATGCTATGAGAAAGGCATAGTCCCAGTAGAGTCACGGCCAGGGTCTTGGACCCTTTTAAATTTTACTCTTATATTCTGAATAGATATAATGCATTGCAGAATACATCTGCTTGTCCTTCCTATACCTTTTCATGATTAATAAAAGGTCCTGAACTGTGGATCTGAACAGATTTGGGTTCTAATTTCAATATTGATGCTTATTTATTGTGACATCAGAAAAGATACTTTGGTTTTTGGGTCTCAGTTTTCTCATTGGTAAAATGGGAAAATAATTCCTACGTAAGGAGGTTTATGGAAAGGTCACTTAAGGCAATATATATAGTAAGGATTCAGTTCAAGAATTTCTAATGAATCATGGTGATCACCATCATTTAATTTTTATTTTTCTGCCATCCAAGAGGCCCTTTTACCCCATCTCAGTTCCCAGTAGATGATAAACTAGTTTAGACTCAAAAGTTCTAAGTGATTCCATGTAGCCCAGCATATGGCTGAGTGGCCTCCTTGTATGGCAGTGAGTTGCCATACAAAAGCCTTATGGATGTCGCCAATGAGCATGCTGTTTCCCTAGGCCCTCACCTACCACTGCCACATGGCTCCACATTCCACCTCTTGCCTTTCACCAGCTGGCGGCCACGCTCAGAGCTGATACCCAGGGCTCAAGAGAAGAGTCTAGCCCCTCAGTTTACACCAACCCCCCATCCACCTGGACTGGTGACTAAATGTTTTGGTCATCACCCTTATCCTCACCCTCACAAGCATGTTTGCCGGACAAATGATTAAGAGACTTAAGAGACGATGTGCCAATGCCTGTCCCTGAGCACTATACCTTAGAGACTGGCAGCACCCGGACTGTGATCGAAGGGCTGAAATGTATGGACATTGGTAATAGAGGGTGAGAGAATTAGATCCAGATTCCATTATAATATTTATTTTCTAGTGAAATGAAGTTCATTAATGAATCTGAGTTTCTCAACATTGGGAGCTAGGCACCTTGGGTTGGTTGGGTCAGTTGTTTTGATGTATGACTGAACCACACTTATAACACCCTTACCCTTCATGCAGTAAATAATAAACTTAGCACCAAAATGTGCCAGAGCATTTCCAGATATTCCTGGTTGGAGGGTAGCCACAGGGGTGGGAGGCATGCAGCAGTGATGCCCTTGGTGGAGAATTGCTGTGTATTTAGCCAGACAGAAATAGTGAGCAACGTTTTATAAACACATCGCAGAGGAAAATTCAAAGTAGAAAGCCCACTTAATAAAAATAATTAATGAGCATTTAACTTGCCACTCAATCTACCTCTTGCCGTTCTTTAAAACTGGCAGGTAGTGGCCCTGATGATTCCATTGCCCTGACACACAGCAGATGCACTGATCCAGGGACTGGGCCAAGCACTGGCAGTTCAGTAGCAAATGAGATGCAGTTTTGCCCTTCAGGAGCAATGTTTGCAGGTCTTACCACCTCCAGCTTCAGGGCACTGGGCAGGCTGGGCAGGGAACTTCCATTTATCCTCTACCTTGCTCTGGAAGGGGTAGGTCTTTCTCACATTTATCTGGGCTCTTATAAAGCATTATTCACCCTTATAAGATCCTAGTTGTTGGGCTTATCTTCTTTTCACCCTTGGAGTAAGATGGGAAAGGTCATGTAAACAGAAATGATACTTAGAATATAAATGCTGTGTGCCTAGAGTTTTCAACACATCCTGGCCATGGCACTGAAAGTGGGCCTCTGGGGTCCCTTTCTGTGCTGTGAGTTAACTTTCTGGTGCCCATGGGACTGCCTCAAAGAAGATGCTGGTCCTGGAAAGGTGGCTATTTGCTGTGCATTTTAATAGTCTAACAATAAGTATGAATGTTTTTGTTCACCATGGAAAGTCAGCCTTGCCTGTCAGTCCTAGTGTCAGTCCTTTTCCAGGTGTGAGATGCCCCAGGCCACCAGAAACGGAGGCCCAGCACCAAGTCTCCCATCCCTCCAAGCAGCTTGCCGTGTTCATACTGCCCAGCTAGGTGTCCTTGCAAGCACTATTAGTGGCACACAGGATGGACATACTGCTTTTTAAACGAGTATGTTTATTTACCCCAGGACTAACATTATAAACACATTTAATAGGGATCTAATAAGTTTTAAGACAAAACATGAAGCGGTTTCTCCACCAAAGAGAAAATATCAGTTCTGCTCTTTCTCTGTTTATACAAATCAGCCCATGAGGTATCTTTTTAAAGGTGGCTCCACCCTTGTTTGGACCCGATCACTTACATCCAGCTGGTTCCCTGGGACTCTGCTCCCAGCCAGATTCTTAGTGATTTTGCTTCTGTGGTTTCAAGACAAACCTCGAACATTTGTCCAATGTAGCATTTTGTGGTCACATACATGTGTGCACAGAGCTTATTGAAGTTGATTGCATTCTTGTTTTACAAATTGCAACGTTTTGAGATTTTTTTTTGGTAAGATCACTTTTTGGTCTTGAAAATCTGGCAGCATCACATGTCTGTTGCTTTTGTGTGTTTAATATAAAAATTGCTTTGATATCTGTTCTTCTTACCTCCAGCTTGGTAAGAATGTGTTTGCACAGTGCTCTGGGCTTGCACAAAGGATACTATAGTCTATAAATGGATTTGATTTCTGTTCACTGGTTTATTTTAGGATGGCTTTTTAATGCAGCATGGTAGAAGTGGATGCCTTTGAATCCTTTGATAATCATCAGCAGCCCAAATAACAACATGCAAAGGGGTACTTATCCCAATTATAACCCCTAAGTGTGTATTAGCATTTGAAAGAAAAATGTGCCTGAGATGATAGAACTACAGAACCAACTGTTTAACAACATTTGTGGCGTTGTAAGTCATTAAGTCCCCTTTGCTCTTGGCTTTAGGTGAAAGGACCTAATTTGTCAACTGCCTTATAGAAAAGAAATTGGTGCCTCTAACGCTTGGTAATTTTAGTCAAATCAGAGCTTCATTGAC
Source organism: Noctilio leporinus (assembly GCA_004026585.1). NCBI lineage: Eukaryota > Metazoa > Chordata > Mammalia > Chiroptera > Noctilionidae > Noctilio > Noctilio leporinus. Next base: position 111,294 of record PVIW01004368.1, read on the forward strand.
TTGTATTATTGAAACTCTGGCCAGGAATAATTTTAAACAGATAATTATTTAGTCACAAATCAAAGCTTCTGAAAAAGGAAAATGTCACTGAGCAAAAATGGGGAGTACTTCCTTTGATATGTAATATGGTGTAATTTGTTCTTCTAAGACTAGGACAGGTCATTCTGGATCCTCCTGGTCTCTTATGAATCTGAGGTTTTTTCTTTTATTGAAAGAGAGAAAGAGAGAGAGAGAAAGAAATCAATTTGTCGTTCCATATATTTATGCATTCATTGGATGGCTTTTATATTTGCCTTGACCTGGGGTCAAACCCACAGCCTCTGAGCTATTTGGTCTTTCTTTCCAAAGTCCCTATTGAAGTTATTTGAGAACCAGAGAAAGTGGGGACCCTGGGGGATTTGTACCCAGGAAGTGGCATTGTATAGGAAAGATGTGATTTTTGGTGGAGAGGGGAAGTCAGAATGAGCAGCCAGGGACAGTAGGAAGATGTGGAAATAGGACCAATCCTATGCCTGGCAGAATTTATGGCAGCAGCTCCAAACACCCATGTACAGCCAACCTTGCACATGATTTTTGTTATGATGAAACTTGGGTAGAAGTTCATAATAATCGTAATAGTAGTAGCCAAATTTTACCGAGTGCTGAATATCTGCCATTTTATTATACCAAGTGTTTGGTTTGGATTATCCCCATTAATCCTTATAGCAACCTTAAGAAGAGGGAATTTATTATCCTTGTTTTTCTGTTGAGGAAACTGAGGCTTAGAGAGAATTAGAAACTCAATGTTAAAAGAAGTAATCATTACATTGGAAAAGGCGATTTGTTATATGTACTCTTATTTTGACACATACCATCTTTGGGAGCCTATTAGAGACAATCTCTTTGGGAAAATTCTAATCTGGATGTGACAGAGATGGCATAAATGTGAAGGTGGAAAATGTTTGGAAATAGGCTTCCACTAATTGAAAACCTCACATTATTCAAAATCAAACAGGTCAGAATTTATAAATTTATTTTATATATATATATATATATATATATATATATATATATATATATATTTATTTATTTATTTATTTATTTATTTTTTTAGAGCTTTTACTATAGTAACATGTGTCACAAATTTTCTAGAAGGGGATGTACTGCATATTTTCAAATTTTGCCTCCCTCTTTCTCCTTCCCTCTTTTTCCCTTTATAGGGAATATTTATTAACTTTCTCTCTCTCTCTCTCTCTCTCTCTCGCTACATATATATATATATATATATATATATGTAGCTTCTTCTGAGAAGCAAGGATGACAGTGGAGAATGTATGACTAAAGGCAAATAATCTAGGTGCCCTACTTAGTTGTACTGCCAACTCTCCATAATTCAGGGTAAAAGCTCATTTCTCTGCCAAAGCTTTCTCTCTATAGCTTGGAATGTGTGTCTTTTACTATATTACAGAGATGAATTATTGTGATAGTTAAATGAATGTCAAAACGTATTTCATTGTGGACACTAAACTGATATGAAGGCATTTTACATAGAAAAGTATTATAAAAGTATGTTGTCATTCTGTAATGATGTCCCCTTAGAGAGGGAATTTGAATTTTCTTTCAATACCTAAAAGTTTATACTCTAAACAATTGAAACCAATTGTTTTTCTTCATGTTTGAGGAGTTGGAAAGAACATTTTGAAAAGATGATTGAGATGATCAAATCTTGGCAAGTATGAACTTGCATTGATTCAATTGAAAGCCTCAAATTTTGCCTGGTAATGTACTTGGATTAAGAACCCTGGATTCTGAGCTGGAGTGCTCCAAACTTGTGGTCTTGTCGTTTTGATTTAGTGCTTATGGGGTCACTTAAACTCATATGAGAAAAACTAGAGAGCAGTAACTAGATCAGGACAATTTGTACATAGAAGCAAAGATCGCATCTCCCAGAAGTCAGTGGATCAAAAGAGCCTGAACCAAATTAGATGTCAAACTGAGCAAGGCAGTCATATCGCAGAAGTACATCCTGGGATGCTGTATGAATTTTCCTTTTTCTTTCTTTTCTTTTGATCAATCAGACATGAAGCCAATAGGAAGAAAACATTTTCCTAATATCAGATGGGGAAATGTAGTTGAGCTTTCTGAAATGCATTATAAAAAGCTGTGGAAAGAATATATGTTTTCCTCAGTGAGGTTATGTACTTAGCAACTTTTTGACAACACTTGACCTCTGAATTATGAGTGTAGCAAAGTTATGTTGCTGAAATTTAAGACCACATAGAGAGACATGAAGGCAAGACTGTCGCCTCACTGTCGGTCAAACATTCAACTCTGGTTAGAAAGAATGTAAAACATCTTTCCATCCTAACCATGCCAGGCTGGTGGTGGGTTTTTGTTTTTGCTTTTGTTGTCCTTATCTTTTTACAGTTCATTGACAATTCTGCTCATTCTGCTCATGCTTTAAAATAATCTGGGCTGGAAGTAAGGCTTGCATCTTGCTGATTTTGATTACTCCCACATTCTGTATGTATTTGTCATTTAAATCATCTTTGTCTGGAGGAGATTCAGTTTCTATAGCATCTGATCTCTGCTGTTGTTAACTAAGGAAAGGCAAAGGGAGGCAGGTCCCTTCAGAGGGGCCTATTATGTGAGGAAGCCTCCTGGGAAGCAGGGGATAAAATAAAATTCAAAATGACAGGGAGGAGTTGACTGCTCACTCAAATCTCTGTCTGGTGCCTCTCCCTCTTTCTGGAGGTTGATGGATGGATGCGCCTACAGGACTGTCTTTATCGTATGAAATACACAACAGTCACTGTTTCCCTGCAGCTGGGCCTTCAATTCAACTCCACAGGCTCTTGTCCCTTGTCCTGGGACTCTGGCCTCCTTTGTCATGCCTCATGGTGACAGGAGGCACTGGGTGACCAAGAGGCACCAAGTTTCCCATGGATTCAAGGACAATGGTTGGGGATTACCCCTACCATCTTAGCAAATGAACCACATATCAAAAGTTTGGATAAATTAAATTAACTTTAAATAAAGACTGGACATTAACAATGTCCTGTAGAGCCACACTGGAGCCTAAGGCAAAGGCAAAAAAAATCAATAATACTGGTTTTTTGTTTTTATTTAAAAAGTTAGATATTTTGTCCAGTGTCAACATTTTTACATTAAATTTGATTTTCTTTTTAATCCTCATTTCCCCATTGCTTCTAGAAAAAAAGAGGAAGCTGGGGGCAGGGTGCAGGTAGGGAACCACTGATGTGAGCGAATCACCACTGGCTGCCCTTCAACATGCACCTTGACCTGGGATCGAATCCATGACCCTTCAGTCCTCAGAACAACTCTCCATCCGACTGAGCCACACGGGCCAGGGCTAAATTTGATTTTTAGAAATACTTCATTAAAAGATTTTTCTTCATTGATGAGATGTTTTATTTTTATTTATTTACTTGTTGATGCCCTTTTAAATTTTGCACCCAAGATGAGTGCCTCAATTGGTCCTGGCCCTGGTAATAAATTCTATATGAGTGCTTTTAATGAAGTTATAATAATCTTGACAATGTTATTTACCCTATATTGAGGTCTTACTTTGTGTCAGGTACTATGGGTACCATTTATAAACATTAACTCATTAAATCATTAGCACATGACTCCCACTCTAGAAATGAAGAAACTCAGGCACAAAGAAATGAAGGTATTTCCCTGAAATCATACCCAGCTAGGAAAGGCAGAAGTGGGTTTCTAGTCCCACTTCTCTTCTAATCTACTGTTGCTAAAAGGACTGATTTTTTTCACCCTATTCCGTAGTGGTTGATTCTATTTTATCTGTTCAGCAATTTGAGGTTTTCCATGGAGAAGGAGTGTCATTTTGATTTCTCCCTAGAAGATAATGTGTCAAATTCAAATAGAGCCTGGAATGTAAGATATGATTAAGTTTATGGAAGTCCTCGATTCTACTAACCCATGGAAAAGGGATAGATGGGTATTAGTCTGGTTTTTCCCCTTATAGTAGAGATGGTTTTAATAATAATGGTTTTAACAGCTTTTACAATAATATAATACATATAGAAAATATCTGCATTATCAGTGATATTGTAGCATAGTTTTATGCCTTCATTTTCTTTTTTCTCAAATACATCCCTCATGGAATTCTTGCTAGGAAATTTAGATCTTTTTATTTATTTATTTATTTAATTTTCTTGTTGTTATATTACATTCATCTGATTCCCCCCACCCTCTCGCCCCTTCCCCATTGTCCCATCCCCACCCCCACCCCCACAGTCAATCCTACTTGTTGTCCATGTCAATGGGTCATCCATGCTAGTTCCTTGACTAAACTGCTCTTTTCCTTTGCCTCCTTCTCCTCCTCCCCCACCACCCCACTTCCCCTCTGTACACTGAAGGTTTGTTCCGTATATTCATGTCTCTGATTCTGTTTTGCTTGTTTGTTTTGTTCATTATTGTCCTGTAATGGGTGATATCGTATGGTATTTGTCTTTTATTGACTAGCTTATTTCACTAAGCATAATACCATAATACTCCCCAGTTCCATCCATGTTGTCACAAAAGGTAGGAGCTTCTTCTTTCTTTCTGCTATGTAGTATTCCATTGTGTAAATGTACCAAAGTTTTTTGATCCAATCATCTGCTGATGGGCACTTAGGCTGATTCCAGCACTTGGCTATTGTAAATAGTGTTGCTATGAACATAGGGGTACATAGGTTTTTCTGAATTGGTGTTTCAGGGTTCTTTGGGTATAATCCTAGTGGTGGAATCACTGGATATCCAAAATACATAAAGCACATGCAACTCAACACCAGGGAGACAGATAGCCCAATTAAAAAATGGGCAAAGGACCTGAACAGACACCTTTCTGAGGACAACATACAAAGGGCCCAAAGGCATATGAAAAGAATGTTCAACATCACTAGTCATCAGAGAGATGCAAATTAAAACCAGAATAAGATACCACCTCACACCTGTCAGAATGGCCATCATCAACAAAACAACAAACAACAAGTGCTGGCGAGGATGTGGAGAAAAGGGAACCCTGGTGCACTGCTGGTGGGAATGCAGACTGATGTAGTCATTGTGGAAAACAGTATGGAATTTCCTCAAAAAACTAAAAATGGAAATTTAGGTCTTGATTTGAAATTTTGCCCTCCCTGTTCCATAGACCTATGCTGTGTGGCAGTGACTCCCCACATGTTGCTGCTGAGCACTTGGAATGTAGGCTCATCCTAAATGAGATGTGCTCTAAATGCAAAATCACACTGGATTTTGAGACTTAGTATGGTAAAGAAAATGTATACTATCTTATTGATACATTTTATATTGATTACATATTGCAATGATATTTTGGATCTACTTGTTTAAATAAAATATGTTTTTCCCATTCATTTTACTTAGTTTTATTTTTTTGATGTGGCTATTATAAAAGTTTAAGATCACATACATGTGACTCACATTTATTTCTTTTGCCTTTCAGTATTTTCACTTATGAAGCAAGAGATTGGTGTGTTGTGTTTTATTTGCGGCTATTGCAAGAAGCTAGTAAAATTTGCCAAAAAAAGGAAGGAAGGAAGGAAGGAAGGAAGGAAGTGGGAATTATTATGCTTAGTGAAATAAGCCAGTCAGTGAAACATAAATACCATGTGATCTCACCCATTACAGGACACTAATAAACAAAACAAACTAACAAGCAAAACAGAACCAGATACATGAATACAATGAATAGACCTCCAGTGGGCAATGGGGTGAAGGTGAAGGAGAAAAAGAAGGGAGCAGTTTCATCAAGGAACTAGCATGGAAGAACTATATGACATGGACAAGTGGGACTGACTTTGGTGGGTAGTGGGTGGGTGGGGAAGGGGAGAGAGGGGAAGAGAAATGGACTAGATGTAATACAACAACAATAAAATTAAATTTAAAAAAAAGAAAAGAAAGAAAATTGTTGGAGCTGAAGAGTTCACCTTTGTTTCTGCCACCTCTGGAGACTTGTGAATTTTTTGGGTGGGATGTAGCTTAATTTACCTTTCAAGAGGTTTGTGAATAGTGGAACCTTCCTTTCATAGCACCTGCTTTTAAATGATTTTATCCAGCTCTTTCAATAGTGCTTAGGTGCTCATTTAGTTATTGAATATTGATAGAATTGCCTGTTTTTGCCAAGTTCAGAGTTCTGATGCCTCTTCCTCAAAGTGAGGGTGCAGAATGGTTCTGTGGGCCTATGGATCTGGCATTTTGGCCTCCAACCTTTAGTTTGCAGATTAGTCACCTGGTAACCCTGATTAAGATGCAGATTTCTGGGAGCTTGCTCTTCTGAACCAAGCACATGAGCTATATTATTTCTAACACCCACTCTACCCCACCTCCCCATTTGAACATGGTGTTTAGTCTCTTTCTTCACTCTGTCTTGGGAACATAGTAGCTTTTTCCAGAAAACATTCCTCAGTAATGCAGTCAGTTTCCCATTATCCTTCCTTTGCATACACTGTACAGTCTAATTTACTTTCAAAAAGATATTGGCTACTCTTAGTTATTTAAAAAAAATCCTAGTGCATGGAGGGCAAGAGGTAGGGGGAAGGAGGCCTTTGTTTTCTTCTCCTCTTAATTGTCTTATGGATCAGTGAAGTTTAACTTAAGAGGTGTCTGAAATTTTCTTTGGAGTAGATGAGATATACATTTTCAGCAAATGTTAGCTTCAGTACTTGAAGAATAGAAGGTGCACCATAAATATTTATTTAATGAATAAATTTCTGTTCTGTCCTTTTTTGGAAGCTGCATTAGCTCCTCTTGGTCACCAGGGGGCTGAATGTAAAGCATACTAAGGCAGTAATTAGGTAAATCGGTTTTACCTACAGGAGTTGAATATCAGCTTTAATGCCATATTGTAGAATGTGCCTTAATTCAATAAATAAAAAGGACTTTTATTTATTTTTAAATTTATGTTTTCTTTTTGTATTGTTTATTCTGTTACAGGTGTCCCAATTTTTCTCCCTTTAGCCTCTCTCCATGCAGCTCACCCCTCTAGCCCATAATCAGTCAGTCCCCTCTCCATTATCCATGGCCATGCATCATTCATACATGTTCTTTGACTAATCCCTCCCCCTTCCTTCCACCATTTACCTCCTCCCTCCTTCCCTTCTATAGCTATCAGAATGTTCCTTGTTTCCATGTCTCTGATTCAGGTTTTTTTTTTTTTTTTTTGTTAGTTTATTTTGTTCATTAGATTCCAGTTATAAGTGAGGTAATATGGTATTTGTCTTTTACCAACAAGCTTATTTCACTTAGCAAAAATAGTCTTCCTTTCCATCCATGCTGCTGCAAAAGGTAGGACTGCTTTCTTTCTGCTGGGTAGTAGTCCATTGTGTAAATGTACCACAGCTTTTTCATCCACTCATCTACTGATGAGCACTTGGGCTGTTTCTAATACTTAGCAGTTGTAAATAATACTGCTATGAACATAGAGGTGCATAAGTTCTTTTGATTCTTAGAGTGTATTTCCAGCAGGGGAATTGCTGTATCATAAGGCAGTTCATTTTTAATTTTTTTGAGGAAATTCCATACTATTTTCCACAGTGGCTGCACCAGTCTGCATTCCCACCAACAGCTCACTGGAGTTCCCTTTTCTTCACATCCTCAACAGCACTTGTTGTTTGTTGATTTGTTAATGATAGCTATTCAGGTGAGAAGTGATATTTCATTGTGGTTTTAATTTACATCTCTCTGATGGCTAGTGATGTTGAGCATTTTTCCATATGTCTACTGGCCATCTGTATACCCTCCTTAAAGAAGTGTCTATTCAGGTTCTTTGCCCATTTTTAAATTGGGTTATCTTCCTGGTATTGAGTCATATGAGTTCTTACATATTTTGGAGATTAAACCCTTGTCTGATGTATCTCATTGGCAAATATGTTCTTCCATACAGTCAGTTCCCTTTCATTTTGATGATGGTTTCTTTAGCCATGCAGAAACTTTTTAGTTTGATGTAGTCCCATTTGATTTCCTTTATTTCTCTTTCCTAGGAGATATGTCAGCTGAAATATTGCTACATGGAATGTCTGAAAGTTTACTGCCTATGTTTTCTGCTAGGACTTTTATGATATCACAACTTATATTTAAGTCCTTTAATAATTTTGAGTTTATTCTGATGTATAGTGTAAGTTGATGGCCTAGTTTTAATTTTTTGCATGTACTAGTTCAATTCTCTCAACACCATTTATTAAAGAAACTGTTTTTACTCCATTGTAAGCTTATGCTCCCTTTGTCAAATATTAATTGACTGAAGAGACATGAGTTTATTTCTAGGCTCTCTTATTCTGTTCCACTGATCTATGTGTCTGTTTTTATGCCAGTGCCACACTGTTTTGATTACAGTGGCCTTGTAGTATAGTTTAATATTACATATCGTGATCCTTCCATCTTTGTTCTTTTTTTTCTCAGGATTTCTGAGGCTAATTTGGGGTCTTTTTTGGTTCCATATAAATTTTTGGAATATTTGTTCTAGATCTGTGAATTATGCTGTTGATATTTTAATAGGAATTGTATTGAATCTATAGATTGCTTTGGGTCATATGGACATTTTAATGATATTAATTCTTCAAATCCATGAACATGGTATATGCATTTATTTATTTGTTTATTACCCCCTCAGTTTCTTTCTTCAGTATTCTATAGTTTTCTGTGTACAGGTCTTTTACCTCCTTGGTTAAACTTATTCCTAGGTACTTTATTCTTCTTGCTGCTATCAATGGATCTTGTTAAAATTTAAATTTCTGATCATTCATTGTTGGTGTACAAGAATGCTGTTAATTTCTAAAATTCTTTTTCTAAAGGAACTTGTGGCTTTGTGGTGGAGACAGTTATGCAAACTGGTAATAAGGTAATGCTTTTGATTTCACAGTTTATGTAATTCAGTCCCCAGAGCTGTGCACAACCAGAAGTAATTTCTTTTTAAAATTAATTAATTAAATTTTTTTCCATAAAAAGTTTTATTGTATTTTTCCATTACTGTTTATCCCTCCCCATATCTTCCTGCAATCACCATCCTGTTGTCCATGTAACCTATGAGTCCTTTTATGTTTTTGCCCAATTCTTCCGCATCCTCACTGTCCCCTGTAACTGTCATCTTGCTCTCTGAGTCTGTCTGTTTTGCTTATTAGTTCAGTTTCTTCATTAGATTCTACATATGAGTGGAAACATGTAGTATTTGTCTTTCTCTGACTGGCTTATATTGACTAGCATAATGTTCTCCAGGTCCATCCATGTTGTTGCAATGGGTAAAATTTTCTTCTTTTTTTCTTTTATGGCCAAGTAGTATTCCATTGTGTAAATGTCCCATAGTTGTTTTATCCATTCAAATGGATTAAAACTTAAATGTTAGACCTGAAACCATTAAAGTTCTAGAAGAAAACATAAGCAGTAAAATCTTGGACATTGCTCATATCAATATTTTTTCTGATATATCTCCTCAGGCAAGGGAAACAAAGGAAAAAATAAGCAAATGGGACTACATCAAACTAAAAGGTTTTTGCACAGCAAAGGAAATCATCAACAAAATTAAAAGAAAACTCACTGAATGGGAGAACAACTCACCGATACAAGTAATAAGGGGTTAAATCCAAAATTTATTAAGAATTTATAAAACTCCACACCATAAAAAAATCCAAACAATTAAAAAATGGGCAAAGGACCAAAATAGACACTTCTGCTAAGTAGACATACAAATGGTCAATAGAAATATGAAAATATTCTCAACATCACTAATCATCAGAGAAATGCAAATTAAAACCACAATGGGATATCACCTCACACCTGCCAAAATGGCTGTCATCAATAAATCAACTAACAAATGTGTTGGGGAAGATGTGGATAAAGGGGAACTCCTGTGCACTGTTGGTGGGAATGCAGATTGGCACAGTTACTGTGGAAAGCAGTATGAAAATGCCTCAAAAAATTAAAAAATAGAACTGTAACACTAATTTGAAAGAACATAAGCACCCCAATGTTCATTGCATCATTATTTACAATTTCCGAGCTATAGAAGCAGCCAAAGTGTCCATCAGAAAAGTAATTTCAAATACATTCAGATTCCCAGACTATCATGAGGGAATACCTACACCCTGCCAGAATACATCTTTCTCCTTGTTTTCTGTTTCCCAATTGCCTTCAGCCCAAGGATGCTCACAAATCCCTTCATGCTGTGGTCCTCACTAGCCTCTCCTGCCCCAGCCCAGCCACACCCTCCTTCCAGGACTCTTTAAGGGTACTCTTCCCTTCCTTACTTTGGATTCTCCATAAAGTCATTTTCTCTGCCTCAAAGGCTTTCTCTATCCTCCTGTAGCCTGAGTGACATCTGGTTTTCTTTCAAAACTCAGCTTAGCTGTGACCTTTTGCACTAGGCCTTCCCAGCTGCTTGGCCTCTCTCACATAGTTCTCCCCTCTCTCTAGGACCCAGTGCATGCTGCCCTTTCAATCCGAATGCTCTGAGAAGATGATCGTTGGTACCCCTTGGCCTTCCCGTCTGCCATGTTGGGCTGCAGGCCAGGCCTCCTGACAGGGAATTATGATTTCCTGGCACATATGGGATGGAGAGAGGGAAGAAAAGTGACCCTTCCTGCCCACACGCCAGAGGGTTCTCTATCATTTACAGTTCTCTATGGGGTATTTGGAACATGGCCTCCACCTGGTGAATGATGATTTCTGGTGTAGGTTACAAAGCGACAGTAAAGGCAGAATAGACCAAACATACATTTTGCCATCAGTTAGAACTTTTAGCTCCTGTTGGCCATCAGCAACTTGTTTAACCTCCTAAACCTCCTTGTCACTAAAATGGGCAGCACACAAGGCGTAGCCCATAGTGTTGCTGTGAGCATTTTATCAGATGATGCAAGGAGAGCCCTGGGCATGGTACTCAGCACCTAGTCAGGTCCTCAGAAACAGTGGATGCTGCTATTATAAATATAGGAATATATCTTGGAGCTCTCCAATGGTGTATTAAGTTAGACCATCACCAACAGTTTTCTTCAAACACATGGTTTGATGTTTTCCTATGATAATTAGGAAGAAGGAAACACGTTGCATGTTGGTTACAAAAAAGGAAGTGTTTTGTTTTGGTTGTTTTTTTTCTTTTCTTTCTCGCTTTTGTTTTTCACACCTGTTTTCTCAGGGGAATAGAACTTAGTGTCTTGCCAAAACCTGACAACAAGTAAAATGTGTGGCTTTAAGTCCTTAGCAATCATAGCAAATGTGAAATCAAATCTCTCATTTGCTTTGGAGCGTCCGGACGGCAAGGACAGCTGGAGTGTTGCTATTTTTTATTTCAAATAAAAGAGTCAGCTCCTTGTTACCATAGAAACCACCAACCTAATTACAAGGAGTTTTTTGTTCACTGAATAAAAGTCATCATTTCTCTTTCCTATCTACACTCATATAAGTCCCCAAAATATTGGCATGGATTTGGTCCTGGATGAAGGGATTTGCTACCTTTAGCAAAACGATCATAGTGCCCTGACCAACCAACACGGGAAAGAAAGCAGGTGGGGCTGGCTCGACAAGGGGAAATAGCACCCACAGCTCATCTTCTACTTTGGAAACAAGTTATGAGCACCTGGCAAGAACAAATTAGTGTTTTGTTTTCAAAGTAAAGTTCCAAGACATTAGCTCCTGATCTACCCTACCACTAAGTACACATGTCCTTTCTTGTCTGGAAGGAAAGGGTGAACTAGTTCTGTGATCCTCTTGTTCAATGATTTTATACTGGGAGTCTGAGATCAATCATATTATATAACATTGCAGTGTTCAGTGAAATAAATGCTAAACCATGGATTTCTAAAGACTGATGGAATGGTTAATAGTTGTATCTCACTGTCTGGTGAGATACAAAGAATGTGGAGCCTTTTTATACATGCTTATCTTTTTTTAAAAGTTGCTGTTGCATCTGTTTATTGACTTTTATGCTACGTACCAAAGTGGAGATTCTTTTCTTTTACCCTTGAGAGATAGTATTCAAATAGTCGGTTGATAGAAATCCAAGTGGTGTTAAGGAGCAAGAGTCTTAGATGTATTTTGGGCATAAGGTGACCTAGAGGTTAGAGATTTGCAAGTGCAATTAATACCTTTTTTTGAAGATTCCATTTATAGACTGTACCAGCTGTAGGTCAGCGCTAGTGTGGAGCACATTGCTTGCATTTTATAGACACTGAAACATCTATTTGAGCCATAAATGTTCCATATGTGCATGTCAGGAGTTTTAGAAGATAACAACAGGCCATTTGGGATGCAGGAAGGGGAGGCATGCTTCACAGAGGTGCTGGATGAAGATGGGGCCAGGTAGAAGTCTGGGAGTAAAGACAAAAGTCTGAAGAGACTAGAAACTCAAAAAGAAGCTTATATAATTATGTGTGGGGGATGGGATGGAGAGAGAGTGGTGGTAGAAATGGATTAGGCCCTGTATCTTGAGTAACATCCTGGACTGGTAAATATTTTCCCTGTGCATGTCCAGAACATGTTTCTTGATTCAGATGCAGGTTTCTTTGCCTTATACCTGTTGTTTATGTAGTCCCCTCTGCTCTGATGGTGGTGATAATGATAATGGTAATGACAGTGGTAGCTGTAATGACTGTGGTGGTGGGGATGCTAGACGTTGTCATAATAATGGTGGTTGTAATGAAATTGGTATGGTGATGGCAATTAATATATTTTTATCAATTTCTCAGTGCTAGACCCTCTTCTGAGTAGTTATATCTGATTTCTTTTCTCTTGCTTAAGCCAGGAACCTGGACATCTGCTTTGATTGTCTCTTTTTCTCATAAGCTTCATCAATCTATCAGCATCAGCTCTACCTTCAAACTTGTCTCTGTTTCGCATCTCTGGCCACCTCCTTTGCTACTATCGCAGGTCAAGCTTCCTCCTTCATTCACCTGTCTTGCTGCTGGAGCACTCCCTGGGCTCCTTGCTTCTTATAATCCATTCACACAGCAGGCAGGGGGCCTTTTAAAATTATATACCTCTGTCCTCAGAATCTTCTTCATGGCTTCCCTTTACACTGACAGTAAAATCCAGTACCTTATGACCTGGCTTTTAGGCCCTAAGTGCCTGTCTTACTGGCCCACCCACCCCCATACTGCTTCTGTTGCTTTTTCTGCTCTGGTCATATCACCCTTCCTGGTTCTGAACATGTCAAACTATCCAGCCTTAGCTCTTCTTCCTGGGGCTAAGCACGGCTTGTCCCCCAATTTCATTTAGGGCTGCCCTCAAACTCAGCTCTCTCAGAGAGGACTGCACTGGCCACCTTTACTGAGAGATAATTTATATCCTGAACAATTTACCTATTTAAAGGATATAATTCAAGGGCTTTCAGTTTATCCACACAGTGGTTGCCTCCAGTAGTGCAATACATTTTCAGATATTTTACTACCTCAAAAGGAAGCCCTATACCCTTTATCCATCATCACCACTCATCTTCTGTCCACCACTACAGATTTACCTGTTCTGGACATTTCATGTGCTATTGTAAAAAATGATTGGCTTTCATTTATGACAAAGTATATTGCTTTTCTATGGAAATACAATTTTCTTTAAAAATAAATAAAATATTAATCAGCATAAATAATATTAAATAAACTAACGTAAGTGGTGTGTGCAGAAAAGTAAAAACTGCTATGATGGTCGGTGGTGGCTATACACAGACTGAGCAGGTACCCTCAGTGGCAACATGTGATGTCCAATGTTTGGGAAATAGCTGACACGTGTCCTTCAACTTGACTTGTCAGCAGAAATGCTTCATCTTTGGACTAGAATAGAGGGAGTTGGAGTGCCTACTACATATATTCACTTGAAGAGCACATGCCATGGGGGAGCCCTGTGACTGTGCTCATCTAGCAGTTAAACACTTTGCATTGACACCTCAAGGTGTCCCTTTCATCACCCTCTGCCACACTTTCCTGACCAGGAGCTACCTTAAGCTTGGTGTTATTAGAATAAGGGTCAATCTTTGGTGTATCAATAAATATACTGTTAACTTCTGTTAATCTTACCTGTTTTAAGGAAAGGAGTGTGTGTAGGGGTGTGTGTGTGTGTGTGTGTGTGTATTTGTGTTTTTATTCTCATTTGCAAAATTATATGAATAAAGGAAACAGGATCATTTTCATTTTAACTGCATATAAAATATGTATGTACAGTATGTTACTTAGCAGAATCTTACAAGTTTCTGTTAATCTTGTTAACTGAGCACAACCACTAAATATTACATGACAAACTTATTTTTTTAAACATTGTACAAGTAACCTGGGATTTAAAAATGCATTTGGATATGTTTTTATTCAATTGGATGAACCATATGTTAAAGCAAGCTTCGCCTATGGTAACAGTTTTCATCTGAGGCATATTATAGCTTAATAAGAGTGTGTGGGTGACTAGCATAAGCTCAGGTAGAGCTACTAGAAAGTCATTACCAATGACATTGTCTTTTTGCCTTGTTGACCTAAAATGGTTTGATTTTTGCCTGGATTATGAATGGGTGAAGCCAAGCCGTCATTGCTGCAGGACCTAACCTAGACTCTATAAATGTTCAAAGAGAAGGTATCGTTTAGGGTGGGACTGAGGTAGGGACTCAGTCTGGGTTCTCATCCCAGCTCTACTACCACTTAATAGCCATGTGGAAATTGTCAGTTACTAGCCCCTCCAGGTTTAGGTTGCTTCATCTGAAAAATGGGGATGATAACACCTACCTCCCAGGATTGGCATAGGGAGAGTATACATTACAGGTGAAGGTCTTTTCATGATTGTTGGCAGAGAGTAATTCATCAGCCATTACTGATACTACTACAGGTGCTGTTTCCCCTCATTTCTATACAGTGGAGAATTTGAAAATTCTTTGGGGCACATCTGAAATGTACTCTGATATCTGGCCTGATTGAATTTAATTGCTACACTAGTTTTCTCTCTGTTTCTTAAACATATCAACACTGTTCCCACCTGAGAGCCTTTGCACTTACGGGTACCTCTGCCCTTCCCCTAGACATTCACAGGGCAGTTCCTTGTTAACCTCCAGGTCTTTCCTTACTGTCTCTTGCCTCACCTCATGCCTCTGTCGTCCCACTCTGTTTCTTTGCTTCATTGCACTTTGCCCCCTCCCCCAACCTAAAATGATCTTGCTCATTTATTTGTTTCCTTGTCTCTGTCTGTCTCCACCAGTGGAATGTAACTTCCATGAAGGCAGCATCCTTAACTGCTTTGTCTGAGGTCAAATGGCCTCCTCCTAGTTCAGTGCTTGGCACATAGTAGGAACTCCTTCAATATCTATTGGATTTCAATGTACAACTTGGACTTCAAACACAGAATTTCATAGGTAGTGCAACATGAAATGCTAGAATAAATGTAATGTTAGAAAGGCTGTAATAATATATTTTTAAGATTTTTTATTTATTATTTTCAGAGAGAGGGGAAGGGAGAGAAGCAGAGAAGTAGAGAGACATCAATGTATGGTTGCCTTTCAGCTGCCTCCAGCTATAGACCTGGCTGGAGACCTGGCTTGCAACCTGGTTATGTGCCCTGACTGGGAATCGAACCAGCAACTTTTGGGATTGCAGGCCAGTGCCTTATACACTGTGCCACCAGCCAGGGCTTTCCTAATATTTTAAAAGTCTTGTGTTCAGAATTTCGTTGTTACCTTTCCCCTGATTCTCCTCTGTACCCACCCAGCTTGATGTCATCAGGACAAAGGCAGATAGGATGACAATGACTATCAATGTAGGTTACTAGAATGGGTTTAAGGGCTATTAGAGGATTTAGTTGTCATGCCATAATATAAGAAACATATTTTAACTTTGGCAAAAAGTGGACAAATAGATTAATTGTGTCAAGAGAACAGTTGGAAAGGATATAATGAAAATTTTATTGCCTGAAACGACATGGTCATTTAGGGAGGAAGAACATCCTTCTGGACATGTGCACCAGGAGCCCCGTGCTATTTTATTTCTAGTTTCCCTGGTCCACTGGAGATAAGGATATAAATGCACACTAACAATTATATATTATTAATTGCTTATTTTAATAAATACTAAAGAGAAAATATGGCAAACATATGTACAGTGTCTATAAGAGAGATAATCGTTGCAGGAGACTTACTTTAGATTGGATGATTAAAATGAACATATGAATCTTTAGTGAAGATGAATATGTTTTCCAATAATTCAGCATGAAAAATAAATATTCTGATGGCCCTTATACCAGATTCCTTGCCCTTCCATTACTAGCACAGGGCAGGGGCACAACATTGATTCTTTAAGAACAGTCTGTTTCTATGTTTTTCAGACTAGTAGTGGAGGCTCAGTTCCCTCCTTCTTCTAGTTTCCTCCCCTCACTGCCACCCTCCCCAGCTGACAGGAGTGGGCATCATGTGGTCCAAAGCTGAGAGAAGGCCATGGTCCTGCAGGATGGCCAGCTTCCAGAGCACATTAATGAGAGGCAAAATCTTCTTGCAGGGATTGAGGATGGTGAGGGCTCCTGGGTCACGTGAATGCGCAAAAAAGAGAATGTTTTGGCAAGTGGCTACCTTGTCTTCCACCCATTCTCCCAACCCAACAGGCAGCCTTATACTTCAGGTGTGGAGAGCAATGCCTTGAATGTATGTCTGGCAATGTCTTCCAAGAGGATACGGCACACATACTGATTTATTGACATTTCTTTCTTTTAATCTACTTCTATTGAAAAGGTACAGATTTACTTAAGGGCTGACTGCATACCCAGCATGTGGATCATGCTGGTGCACATAAACCTCAGCACAATGCTCTGAGGCATGGATGGTTCCCTTGAGGAAACAGATGTTGGAGGAGATTCTATTTACCTGGCCTTGTTGTTAGGAAGCAGCAGAGTCTTGGCTTGTACAGCCCTTTCTCTAAGCACTGTGCTCTGTCTTCAGGTGTCCCACAGTCATGGTAAATAATTAGAAAATAGGGGTAAGGGAAAAGAAATTTAAAAATCTCCCTGGCTTATGTGGCTCAGTGGATTGGCGTCAGCCTGTGAACCCAAAAGTCACTGGATGTAACCAGGGCATGTAACCAGGTTGCAAGCCAGGTCCCCAGCCAGGTCCGTAGCTGGAGGCAGGTGAAAGGCAACCAGGCAATGATGCTTCTCTCCCTTTCTTCCTCCCTCCCTGCCCTTCTCTCTGAAAATAATGAATAAAATGTAAAAAAAAACTATCTGTAGATCACTCTACTACGTACTCTCATAAGTGTACTATTGTTAAGTTTTTGCTTTCTAGACCCTATGTAAGTGTGTATTTGTATGTATGTGCATATATGTATGTCTGTTTAGATAAATCATTGAATGCATGTATCTCCATTTAATGTGATTATAATTTACCAACCTTTCAATAAATGGAAAATAATAACTTCCCATTTCATTTATTTTTAAATTTTTATTTGTTGATTTTTGAAGAGAAAGAGAGAATGAGAGAGAGAGAGAGAGAGAGAGAGAGAGAGAGAAAGAAACATTATTTGTTGTTCCACTTATTTATGCACTCATTGGTTAGTTCTTGTATGTATCCTGATCACAGACCAAATGACAATCTTGGCATATCAGGATAGCATTCTAACCAATTGAGCTACCCTTCTAGGGCATAACTTACCATATTTTAATAATAGCACAATGTTCTGTGCATCATGTATAATGTGATTTATTTCAGCAAATCACTATTACTGGACAACTCACTGCTCCCTCCCTCCCAGATGACAAGAATAAGTTTCCTGTGCTACATTTCACCATTTGAAGCAACAGCTATGATGTTTTATACATATGTCTTTTTGAACTTGTCTAATTATTTCTATAGGGTAATCTCTAGAGTGATATCCACTTCTTACCATAAAGGACATTTCAAGATAATTACATGGTCACAGACGATCACCCATTGAAAGACTATAGCTACTTTGTAATTAAGCATTTAACCTGGCTCTCTGCTTCCTGGGCTCCTCAGCTCGTTGTCTACAGCTTGCAAGAAGCAACACAGTAGGGTAGAGAGAGATTGAAGCTTGATTTTATAATATCACACGTGGTAAGTTCAATAATAGAAATATGCTCAACATATATGTAGGTCAGAGGAAAGTAGTACCTACCTAACTCTATCTGAACATCAGGTGTTTTCATGGTGTTAGTCTGATGAAAGGGGGGCTCAGATGAGCAGCTTGGGCTTACAAAAGTAAGATGCACCATTGAGAGTAGGCAGAGATAGAGCCAGAAAAGTAACCAGGAGCTGTGTCTCAGACGCCTTGGTGGTGTGTATTATTGAGAATGTGAGGACTGGTCTCTGGATTTGATACCAGGTGTGATGAAGGGAACCTGGGGAGGTTCTAAGGGTGGCTGATTTGCATTTTAAAGATTCCTTCTGGCCAGAGGATAGAGGGTGATTGTGTTGGAGGTAAGTTGGGATGTGTTGGAGGAAGGGTGCAGTTTTCTAGCTGCCAGTTTCCATGGGGTCTAGATCCATGTGGTGGTCAAGGAGGGAGGATGAAACAGCTGAATTGAACATGAATTAGGTATGTGGCCTTAACCCAAATATAGAGCTAAGCTTATGGAAATATATAACTTCTGGAATTCTGTCCAAAAGTATGCATTTGTACAAGGTGTTTTAAAAAATATTTACATTAACATGATTTGGATACTGGATGTAAACAACCTATTCAGTTATACCTATTTTTCAGATTTTCAAAAGGATCTCCATATATGTACATTCTTTTTTTTATTTTTTTAAGATTAAAAAAATTATTTTTAGAGAGAAGGGTAGGGAGAGAGGCAGAGAGGGAGAGAGACATCAATGTATGGTTGCCTTTCACCTGCCTCACCTGCCTCCAGCTATGGACCTGGCTGGAGACCTGGCTTGCAACTGGTTATGTGCCCTGGCTGGGGCCTTATCCTCTGTGCCACCAGCCAAGGCTTTATATGTACATTCTTAATGGGGTGATAAAAGTTTCCTAAAAATTATAGTGATTGTCACACAATTTGATAAATTTACTAAAAATCATCTATTTGTATACTTAAAGTGTGACATTTAGTGATATGTAAACTCTACTTCAGTAAATTAAAAAAAAAGAAAGCGGGGTCTCCATAGTCCAAAGAAGGTTAAAATCTACTAAATTATATGTGTTAAATTAAGCTGTGATGGTTAACTTAATGTATCACTTTGCTAGGCTATAGCGCCCAGTTGTTTGGTCAAATACTAGTCTAGACATAGCTGTAAAAGTATTTTTTAGATGTTTTATACTAGTCGTTTACCATCAGTTGACTTTGGGTAAAACAAATTACCCTCTAACCTAATATGGTTGGGCCTCACTCATTCAGTCAGTTGAAGGCCTTAAGAGAAAAGACCGAAATCTCCTGAGTAGGAAAGAATTCTGCCTCCAGGCTGCAGCATAGAAACCCTGCCTGAGAATCCAAGCTGCTGGCCTGTCCTGCAGCTTTTCATACTCAACATGGCAATATTGACTCTTATTTGAATTCCCAGGCTGCCCTGTGAATTTCAGACTTGCCAGCCCTCAGAAATAATGTGAGCCAATTCCTTAAAATACATATTCTCTATATGTAGATAGAGATAGATAGAAAACAGAGAGCGATATCTCTTACTGATTCTGTTTCTCTGGAGAACCCTGACAGATACGTAAATTACTAAAATATTTGGTTGCTTTAATTGTTTAATCTTTTCATTATAGAAAACATATTCTGACCTACCTTTCCCAGGTATGCCATGGCTGATCACTTGCAATTGGGCAGCCTCTCTCTGGGCCTGATACTGGAGACACTTAGGCAGAAACCCTGAGGGTCCTGAATCTGCTCCTTGCAGTTAGTTTCAGCTGCAGCACACTCTAGGCAGGCTGTGTAGCATGGCTGTGATGATGGTCTGAAAAAGGCAGACTGGGACAGGCCAGCCCACTGGCTGCTTCTTGTGTGGTGAAAGACCCAACTGAATCATAAGGGAGGATAGCCTGTGTGTGACTGTGGCTCTCAGAAATGCAGCCAACTCCCTTGGCCTTCAGTCTGAGTGTGTGTTTTGAGGGAAGGTACACCAGCTGCAATCAGCTGCAGCTCCTTCCTAGTTTTATTAAAGGCTGGCCAGAAACCACATGGAAATGACAGCTAGTCCCCAAATGGGCTCTGGTTCCCATTCTGAGAGTGTCAAGACTCACTCTGGGTCCATCTTGCAATTTTGCATTACAAGATTGCAAGTGATTCCTTTGTCCTGTTTGAGTTCTAGCTGTGGCATCAGGAATGTTGAGGGGGAGATTTTGACAGACATTTCTGGGGAAAACTCTTGGAAGAGTAAAGACTCCTTACACAGAACACACTGGAACTTAGGTCTGCACTGGAATGATCCAGTCTTTATTGAATACCTACTGTGTGTTGGGAATTATGTTAGGCCTTGGGTCTACTATTGATCCATACTCTCAATATGCTATATAAATAAACAGAGCAAGATAACATGTCCTCAACCTGAAAATGGATCCAAGGCTCTATATTGAACCATAGAAAGGAAAAGAGAACTATTAACCACCTGTTAAGTGTTAACTTAGGAAAGATTGCCCAGTTACAGTGCCTGAGCAGGTCTTGGATAGAAGCCCAGGCGTGGTGCGCATGTTGGTATTTGGTGCTAGTCTGGGTTCTAGACTATTTGTAGGAGGTCACAGAATAATTTATGGGAACGTTGATGTAGAATTTTATGTCATCTCTGCTACTTACTGGCACCTTGGCTTTTTGCAAGTTCGTAATGTCTTTAAGGGAATGATCCTTGTTCCCTCATTTATAAAATCTTTTCCTTGCAGTATGAGAAGATGAAATAGTGGCTATAAAACAATTTATATAGAGATCCTGTGTGCTGAGTGCTAAGAGCCATGTTTAAATAGTCCAAGAAATGCTTAGTGAAATTACATTAAAAAAAAAGAAATGGACTAACAGCTAGCTGTGTACACTTGTGTGTTTGTATCTAGAGCCCAGTGTGTTTAATGCAGTTGTTGGCATCAGAAAAAAATGTTTTGAGGTATGTGTGAGAGCATGTGTGAGGAAGCATGTGCATGGACAAGTGGTCGTGCATGTGTGCCAGTGTGCAAGTGCCTGTGCACCTGTGCCTGTGAAAGTACTCAGGGGCAGGTGGCCCAGGTTCTTCTGGTAGAGCCACTGCTGCCACCGCTGCAGCTACCACCTAACCCAGTTCCTGGCTGCACATATTTGGAGCAGGACCCATTTTGTGGAATTTGCAATATCCTCTTTAGGAAGAAGCTGCCAGAGCTGCTGCACCTTGGTGCCTGGACTTGCCTCTGTTGCCTCCGTGCCCACTGGGCAAGGCTGTGTACCCTGCTACTGCCAGGAGTCAAGGTCTAGGAGACTGTGGTACTTGTCTTGGAGGGGGCTATAGCCTCCCAGGCCCTGGAAACACAAATAGAACAGTCTGACTGAGGAGAAGCTTCCTTTTCATGTTTGGCAGACCCAAAATCTGGGATCTGGAAGCCTACTAAGGCCCCTGCCCTCCCAACTATAAGGACATAAAATCTGAGACAGACTCAGATTAATAGCTCTGGGGCAGGGGAACAAACCCACCATCTTTTCTGAAGACTAAAAGGTACCTGCCATGGAGATCCAGGAACCACAGCCCCCTGTTTCCATCAGAAGCCCTCTCAGAAATAGTTGGGTTTATGACTATAAAGTATAAAGTTGACAGCAGGCTAGCAGGCAAAGACAGGCAGAATCAGATTCTGAGGTGACTTGAGACATTTACTGACACACCCCTGGGGCCCTAGTGCTGATAAAAGCCAGCTTTGCAGAGCAGCCTGGCCATTATGGGTGTAGCCAAGCCCAGGTGAGTCAGCCACAAATTGTGGATCACCTGTAGCTTTAAAAAGGTGGCCGAGGGCCAGACGTGGACAGCATCTATCATTAGCTTATACCATCTTCAGATGTCAGAGCATTCTGGAAGAAACCAGAAGGCAAGATCTGAACTGTGCTGAGACAAATCCACTTGGTTCTTTTCTCATTATCTTAGCTATTTTTCAATAGCCTTAAATGTATTTATTTTATTTTTGGTGCTCTAATTTTTCTGTCGTATCTCCAAATCTACTCTTATCTTTTTAAAAAATTTTATTCATTATTTTTAGAGAGAAGGGTAGGGGGTTGGGGGAAGAAAGGGAGAGAAACATCAATGTATGGTTCCGCCTTTCATCTGCCTCCAGCTACAGACCTGGCTGGAGACCTTGCTTATAACTTGGTTATGTACCCAAGCTGGAAATCAAACCAGTGGCTTTTGGGTTCACAGGCCAGTGCCTATCCACTGAGCCACCAGCCGGGGCTGTACTCTTTGATTACTCTACTGTTCCCTTCTTCTCTCCTTTTATTTTTATTTTTTGTTACTTTTTTCTATGTTCCTTTTCTCCATTTTCCTCTTTCAATTCATTACAAGTAGTAGTTACTTCCCCTTACTTCTCTCATAATCACTTTTATTTGGTTTTCTCATATTCCTTTCTCCTTTATTATTCTATTTCTCTTTTTTTCTTTTAATATTCTTTGTTGATATTACTGTGGTGGGCAGTGGGGTTGCTTGTTTTGGTATTGTTCTGTGTTGTCTTGCTTAGTTCTGCCAGCACCAATACAACAACATACAACACATGGTGGGAGTTGAGCCTCTTAGTCAGCCAGGCATAGGGAAGTACACCAACAAATGGGCCAATAGCAGTAAGGATCAAAATACAACAGTAGAGTCTGCATATTCCACACAGAACTCATTCCCAGAGCATCCAGATCAGGAGATCAAGGACCCTGCACCACTGGGACCCACTGAACTCCTGACACACAAGGCCACTCCAAAGGACAGAAACTCAAAGCAAATCAATCTGAAATATAGAAACAAACACAAAGAGACAACTAAAATGGGAGACAAAGAAACGACCCCCAAACAAAAGAAAAGGAGGGATCTCCAGGAAAGGAGTTAAGTGAAATTGAGGCAAGCAATTTATCAAATAGAATTCAAAATAAGGGTTTTAAGGGTGCTGCAGGAACTTAGAACTGTAAGGAACTTAGTGAGACCTACATTGGCATGAAGAAAAAACATAGAAACCTTGGAATAAAAATGATATGAAGAATGCACTATCTGAAATGAAGAAACCACTAGAAGGAATTAAAAGTTGGCTAAACAAATACGTTTACTGATACTTCACTAAGGGCAAAGGAAATAAAAGAACAAATAAACAAATGGGACTATATCAAATTGAAAAGTTTCTGTTCAGCTAAAGAAAACACCAGCAAAATTCAAAGGGAACCAACTGTATGGGAAAACGTATTTGCCAATGATACCTGAGACAAGGGTTTGATCTCCAAAATATATAAAGAACTAATGTGACTCAACACCAGAGAGACAGACAGCCCAATTAAATAATGGGCTAAACATCTATGAGAAACCTGAAGCCAACATCATACTTAATGGACAAAAACTGAAAGCTTTCCCCCTAAGATCAGGAACAAGACAAGGCTGTCCACTTTCTCCACTTCTATTCAACATTGTCTTGGAAGTTCTAGCTATAGCCATCAGAGAAGAAAAAGGAATCAAAGGTATCCAAATTGGAAAGGAGGAAGTCAAACTGTCA